>LOEQ01005351.1:70153-95189 GCA_001685075.1 Bramus lutescens
TCAGTGTGGTTGGTTTTATGTTGAAGTCTTTGATCCATTTGGACTTGAGTTTTGTGCATGGTGATAGATATGCATCTATTTGCATTCTTCTACATGTTGATATCCAATTATGCCAGTATCATTTGTTGAATATGCTTTCTTTTTTCCATTTGATATTTTTTGCTTCTTTGTCAAAAATCAGGCATTCATAGGTGTGTGGATTGATATCTGGGTCTTCAATTAGATTCCATTGAACCTTCTGTATGTTTTTATGCCAATACCAGGCTGTTATCATTTCTGTAGCTCTATAGGAGAATTTGAAGTCAGGGATTGTGACGTCTTCAGAAGTTCTTTTATTATACAGGACTATTTTGGCTATCCTGAGTTTTATTTGACTTTCCATATGAAGTTGAGTATTGTTCCCTCAAGGTCTGTAAAGAAATTTACTGGGCACTGCATTGAATCTGTAGATTGCTTTTGGTAAGATTGTCATTTTTACTATGCTAATTTTACTGACCCAAAATCATGGGAGATCTTTCCATTTTCTGGTGTCTTCTTCAGTTTTTTTTTCAAAGATTTAAAGTTCTTGTTATATAAGTTTTACACTTGTTTGGTTAGTTACTCTAAGATATTTTATGTTATTTGTGGCTATTGTGAAGGACAATGTTTCTCCTATTTCTTTCTTAGCTCATTTATTATAAAAGAGGGCTATTGATTTGTTTGAGTTAATCTTGTACTCTGCTACTTTATTGAAAGTGTTTATGAGCTGTAGAAGTTCCTTGGTAGAATTTTTGGGGTTCCTTATGTAAACTATTATAACATACATTAACAAATAGAGTTTGAGTTCTTCTTTTCCAATTTATATCACCTTAATCTTCTTTTGTTTTCTCATTGCTCTAGCTAGAACCTCAAGAACTATATTGAAAGGATATGTAGAGCATGGACTTCCTTGTCTTGTTTCTGATATTAGTGGGATCACTTTCCTTCCCATTAGTGGGAGTTTCCTTTCCATTTAGGTTGATGTTGACTGTTGGCTTGCTGTATATTGCCTATATTATGTTTAGGTATGTTCCTTGTATCCCTGCTCTCTCCAAGGCTTTTATCATGAAGGAATGTTGTATTTTTTCAGTCTTTTTCAGAATCTAATGAGATAATAATGTGTTTTTTTTCAGTTTGTTTGCATGGGGAGTACATTTAATGATTTTTGTATGTGGAACCAGCCCTGCATCTCTGGGATGAAGCCTACTTGGTCATGGTGGATGATTTTTCTGATGTGTTCTTAGATTTGGTTTGCCAGTATTTTATTGAGTATTTTTGTATCAATGTTCATGAGTGAGATTGGTCTATAATTCTCTTTCTTAGGAATATCTTTGTGTAGTTTGGGTATCAGGGTAATTATAGCCTCATTAAAAGAGTTTGGCCATGTTCCTTCTGTTTCTGTTGTGTGGAATAATTTGAGGAGTATTAGTATTAGTTCTTTGAAAATCTTATAGAATTCTGTGCTAAAACCATCTGTTTCTGGACATTTTTGTTGTTATTTGTTTGGGAGATTTTGATGACTGTTTCTATTTCTTTAACATTTATAGATCTATTAATTTGCTTATCTGGTCTTGATTTAATTTTGTTAAGTGATTTTTATCCAGAAAGTTCATTTCCTTTAAGTTTTCCAATTTTGTGAAGTGCAGATTTCTGAAGTTTGACCTCATGAGTCTCTGGATTTCTTCTATGTCTGTTATTGTGTTCCCCCTTTTTGTTTCTGATTTTGTTAATTTGGGTATTCTCTCTCTGCCTTTTGGTTACTTGGGTAAAAGTTTCTCTATTTTGTTAATTTTTTTCAAAGTACCAACTCTTTGTCTCATTGATTCTTTGTATTATTTACTTTGCTTCTATATTGTTCATTTTGGCTCTCAATTGATTATTTCCTGTCATCTAGTCCTCCTGGGTGAGTTTGCTTCTTTTTGTTCTAGAATTTTCAGGTGTTCTGTTGACTACTAATGTGGGATTTTTCCAGCTTCTTTATGTAGTCATTTAGTGCTATGAACTTTTCTCTTAACACTGCTTTGATTGTGTCCCATAAATTTGGGTATGTTGTGTGGTAATTTTCATTGAGTTTTAGGAAGACTTTAATTTCTTTCTTATTTTGTCCTTGATCTATTGCTGATTCAGGTAAGCATTGCTTAATTTCCTTGTGTTTGTGGGCTTTCTGGAATTAGTGTTGCTGTTGAATTCTAATTTTAAACTATGATGATCTGACAACATACATGTGGTTATTCCTTTTTTTGTATCTGTTGAGGTTTTCTTTGTTACCTAATATGTGGTCAATTTTTGAGAAGATTCCATGAGGTGCTGAGAACATGGTATATTCTTTTTATGTTTGGATGGAATGTTCTATATATGTCTGTTAAGTCCATTTGAGTTATAATATCTGCTGGTTTCCTTATTTTTCTGTTAAGTTTCTTTCTCCTTTTTTTTGGTTTTTGGTTTGTTCGTTTGATTTTGGGGTTTTTTNTTTTTAGACAGAGTTTCTCTGTAGCTTTAAAGCCTGTCCTGGAACTAGCTCTTGTATACCAGGCTGGCCTTGAACTCATGGAGATCCACCTGCCTCTGCCTCCTAAGTGCTGGGATTAAATGTGTGTGCTACCACTGCCTGGCTCTCTGTTAAGTTTCTATCTGGTAGACCTAGCCAGTGGTCAGAGTGGGGTCTTGAAGTCTTCCACTATTAGTGTGTGGTGTTTAATGTGTGATTTAAGCTTTAGAAGCATTTCTTTTACATATGAAGATACCCTTGTATTTGGGGCATTGATGTTCAGTATTGAGATTTCCTCTTGATGGATTTCATCCTGTGACTAATATGAAATATCCTTCTTTGTCTCCTTTGATTGGTTTTAATTTGTAGCCTATTTTGTTAGATATTAGAATAGCTAAACCAGCACGTTTCTTAAGTCCATTTGATTGGAAAATTTTTTCCTAACCCATTACTCTGAGGTGATATCTGTCTTTGAGGTTAAGGTGTTTTTCTTATATGTATCAGAAGAATGGATTCTGTTCTTGTGTCCAATCTGTTAGCCTGTGTCTTTTTATGGGTGAGCTGAGTCCATTTAAGGTACAATCTTTATATTAATGATCAGTTATTGTGATTTCCTGTTATTTTAATTTTTGCTATTGGTGATGTTATTGTGTGTGCGTTTTCCTTTCTTTGTGATTTGGTGCTTTGAGATTATCTATTGTCTGTGTTTTTGTGAAGGTAGCTGACTTCCTTGGGCTAAAGTTTTCCTTTTAGTACTTTGTGTAGAGCTTGGTTTGTGGCTAGGTATTGGTTACATCTGGAATATCTTGTTTTTCTTTGTCTACCATGATTGAAAGTTTTGCTGGGTATAGTAGTCTGGGCTAGCGTTCATGTTTGCTTAATGTCTGCATAACCCTTGACCAGGACTTTCTTGTCTTCATTGTCTCCAGTGAGAAATCAGGTGTAATTCTGGTAGGTCTGTCTTTATATGTTACTTGTCCTTTGTCCTTTGTAGCTTTTAATATTCTTTCTCTATTTTGTATATTTATTGTTTTGATTATTATGTGGCAAGGGGACTTTTTTTTTGTTCCAGTTTATTTGGTGTTCTCTAAACTTCTTGTATCTTCATAGGCGTATCTTTCTTTAGGTTGGGAAAGTTTTCTTCTATGATTTTGTTGAGTATATTGTCTGCACTTTTGAGTTGGACTTCTTCTATCCCTATTGTTCTTAGCTTTGGTATTTTCATGCTGTCCCATATTTCCTGGATATTTTGCATTAAGCTTTTGTTAGATTTAATGTTTTCTTGAATGATGAGTTTATTTCCTCTATCATATCTTCAAGGCTTTAGAGTCTTTCTTCCATCTCTTATATTCTGCTGTTTATGCTTGCATTTATGGTTCCTGATCATTTTCCCATATTTCCTATTTCCAGAATTTCCTTCAGCTTGTGTTTTCATTATGGTCTCTTCTATTTCAGTTTTCAAGTCTTGAAATGTTTCTTTCACCTGTTTGTTTGCTTTTTCTTACATTAATTTAAGGGATTTGTTGATTTCTTCCAACTTTTTGTTTGTCTTTTCTTCTATTTATTTGAGGGAGTTTTTTATTTACTCCCTAAGGGCCTCAAACATTCTCCTAAAGTTATTTTTCAAGTAATTTTCTTCTGCTTCATCTGTATTGGGTGTTTAAGTCTTGCTGATGTAGAACCATTAGTTTTGGGGGGCACCTTGCTGCTCTTTGTGGTGTTGAATGTACTCTTACCTTGTTGTCTATCCATCTTTTCCTCTAATTGGTGTAGTTGGGCCCGTGTCTCTGGTGATCACTCTTCCAGGTACCAGCAGATCCAAGGCTCAGAGGGTAGCTCTTTGTGGTGAAGTTGAGGTCAAAGTTCCAGTCACTACAGAATTCCCTTGGCATTCCTGGAGCTTGTTCCGTGCTCCCAGAAGTTGCTCTGCAATCCTGGAGGTCCTTCAGACTTGCTCCCAAGGAGGTTACTCACTTGGGCCTGCTACCTCAGAAGTTGCTGACTCATGCCTGCTCCCACAGAGGTTGCTGGCTCATGTCTGGTCCAGCAGAGGTCGCCAGAGAAAAGTGGTTTAAAATAAAATAAATAGAAGCCAATTTGTTAAGGTCAGCTGGTGAAGTGCTTGCCTATATTATGCTGGATACCCTGAGTTTAGTCCCTAGCATTACATAATCCAGACATTTTTAAGCATATACCCAGAAAATGTTATTTTCAATGTGTCAGTTTGCCTCATGATAGTCTTCACTATATGAGTAATCTGGGAAAATGTTGGCTATAAGTCATGGCGGAAGGCTAGTTCTTTATATGTAAAACGTGTCCCAGCCCTTTGCTTTAGCTTGCTCATGGAATTCAGTGTTTGTGAGAGTTGTCTAAACCTCAGAAAAGGGCATCTTTTCCTGTCATCAACGTTTGCACAAGCTCTAATTAATAGTGTTTTCTAATCTAGAAGGTAGTTTTAATAGAGGACACTGTTAGGAAACACCTAGAGTCTACCTGGGTATTTGCGCCATGACTCCTGGGGTAGAATGGTGACTTTCATGGTCTATTTCACCTTGTAAAGCAAAACATAAGAATAGGGTTAAAAATGGTGAGGGACAAAACAAATTTGAGAGAGGGACATTAGAAGTTAGCCTACTTAATTCTGGAGTGCTTACCCTGGTAGCGAAGACAGGGGCAATCTGGCAACTGACTAACCCTGCAACTACCCAGGCCCCAAATCAGAGTTATGAGTTGGCCCACCCCAATATCCTCCCCATCTATGATCTGCTGGAGCATGTGAAGGCGATGGACCAGTCTTGCAGATCCAAAGCTGCAGGATCTCCATGACACAAGGCAATAGCTGGATAACCAAGGGGAGTCGAAGGAAGGCCCAGTATCCATAGTGTAGCAGAAACAAGAAGCCTCAAACAGTACCAATGATTCTTTGCAATGAACACTTGCAAGCAAAGACATATGGACAAAGGGATTTACTGCACTACTCACACTGTCGAACACAGCCTCCATGACAAGACTTGTCCATTTTCTTTATTTCTTTTTTTATTTTAAATTTTATTTTATTTTGGGGAGGATGTTTGCAAGAACAGAGGGTAGATACGAAGTGGAAATTTATCCCGGTCAGCGGGATACAAACGGAAGTCCCTGATAAACCTAGAGAAGGAAGAGGAATGGAAGGGCACAAGAGACACGAGAAATGATGGCAAGACAGGGTTTCTGATCAAACTGCTGATTTTATTATTTCTCAGAAGCTGTTATATAGCAAACGGGCAAGGGGGAGGGGAGATGTGTCAGGTCTGCTGGAATTCAGGCCTGGAGACATCCCTAGCTGATAAGCAAATATTGAGGGTCTGTGATTGCTGACTAACAAAGGAAATGCTTATTGTTTCTAAAAACCTGGTGCCTGCAGGTCTCACTAGGCTAATGTCCTAGGTCCGGAACTTGCCCTGCAAAGGTGAATATCTNGGCAAGGGGGAGGGGAGATGTGTCAGGTCTGCTGGAATTCAGGCCTGGAGACATCCCTAGCTGATAAGCAAATATTGAGGGTCTGTGATTGCTGACTAACAAAGGAAATGCTTATTGTTTCTAAAAACCTGGTGCCTGCAGGTCTCACTAGGCTAATGTCCTAGGTCCGGAACTTGCCCTGCAAAGGTGAATATCTTACTTGTGAACTTAAGATGGCTGTAAACAAAATACAGATCTCAAAATACAGGTCTTTGCTTTCGGCAGAAATTGATGGGATTGAAATGTATGATATAAAACACACAAAGAATAAATAAAAAAAGGTTTTTTTAGAAGAAGAAATTAGACTAGTGACACCAAAGAGCATTGATCAAGCATGCCTGCTTTAGTCAGTGGGTAGGGGTGCATGGACAGTTTCTGGGAATCGTCAGTTGGAAAGATTGCTGTGAGGAGTGTGGACATCTGTTATGGGAATGGCAGTGCTGAGTGACAGTCTCTATGTCCATTATTTGACTTTGAACCAATCCTTTTAGCATAGTGCCTTGCCATATCTTGACAGAGATGTTCTTTTCTCAGATAAATATTTCCATTCCTCGCTGGATCTTTGGAGAATGTGACTTGAAGTTCTGGATCACAGTGTTTTTTGCATTCATCACAGTCAGTTATGTGAGGACTGCAAGGTGCCTTAAAAGCATTGGTTGTAGAATCCAGGCATACCTGGTTTTGAATCCCCACACCTCTCTGTTAGCATCTCTGAAATGTTGCAGCCTCATTGTATTAGTTTGACCTTTTATTGCTGGGATAAACACCTGCCAAACAATTTAAAATGTTAGCATGGCTCAGAGTTTCAGCCATGGTTGTTTTTCCCTATTGTTCCAGGCCAGGGGTGTAGGGCAGAGCATCATGGGGCAGGGTAATGTATTAGAAAGAAGTTGCTTGCACCCTGACAGCCACAAAACAGAGAATGACAAGTGAAGATCTAAGATAAGTATACCTTCCCAGGGCATGCTATCAGTGACACTTCTGCTAACTAGACTCCATTTTCCACAGTTCTATTATCTTCCAATAATCCTTTCAAGTCTGATTCTATCAATGGCTTAATTCATTGCTGTAGTACCTTCCAATAATCCTTTCAAGTCTGAATCTATCAATGGGTTAATTTATTGCTGTAGACAGACCCTAGTGTTCATTCCCCAAATGTTCATCTCTGAACACTGCTGCACTGGAATGTNCAATAGATTTGGGAGGTACATAATATCAAAACTACAGCACCCATCATAAGTATTTCATCTCTACTGAGTTATAAAGACTCATTCATTCATTTTTGCAAACATTTCTTAAATACTTTTTATGTGCCAAGTGAATATAACAGGCAGAAACTTTGTTTTCTAGTGTTTTAGATGAGATGTTTTTCTCTCTCTGGGATCATCTGGGGTATATATATATATAGACAAGCATCTAACATCACATATCAAATTATCACTCTTTGCTTTCCACCTTGTTGGTCTCTATCTGTGTATTGGTCTGAGGAGACCTGATGAGGGCAGAGCAATTGGGGTAGACAATGACCTTCTTTAAGGACAGATATTGTATCTGTTATGGTTTTTGTCTCTTTAAGAGGCAAGCCATGCCCACTCCCGGCAACCCTGACCTTCTCCCCTCCCCCACCATCTTGGATCTCTCTCTGTTCTCTCTCTTGGTGCTCGCATATGTCTCTCTCCTGGAGCCCCTCACTGTCTCTCTCCTATTCTTCTCTCTTCCCTTTCTCTCTCTCTCTCCTTTCTTTCTTCCCTTCTTTAAGTAATAAATATCCAATTCTATTCTGTACGATGTGTCTATGTGCCTTCTACCCACTGCCTGCTCACACCTGCCCACCTCAAGCGCCACATGGCTGGACTGGGACCTGCCACCAGCTGCTCAAGATCTTGCATCAGCCCCAGGCCCACCATGCACCAGCCACCGAACTAGCTCTGTCTCCGGCCTGGCCGGGGATCTTTAAGCATTTTTAAAAGTATCTAGCTAAGAACATTCTATATTCATAGGGCCTTTAGGGAAGCAGCCTTGGGGGTCCTTTGCTGGCTTGAGTAAGCATAGGTGCATCCAAGAGAAGCCACAGGGAATTATATCCTTTCCTCAAATGACAAGTCCAGCTACGGTCCTCTCCAACAAACTCTTTGAACATCAGTTTCTTTATTTTTTCATATCTAATCTTTTTCCCCTCCACAATTCCCTGCCTCCCCTGACAGCAAAAGAATAAAATACATGAAAGCATAAAAGTAAAAATGTTTCAGCTCTTAGAAGAATAGCTCTCTCTCTTCCTTTTTGCAAAGGGAATAAATATTCTAAAATCCAGATGTTCCCATAAGGACCTTCTACTTGAAATAGAATTCAGAAATCAGGGCACTACCTCCCACACTTACCTGCCCTTTATACATGTGTGACCATCTTCCATTTCTATTCTTTAAATTTTATGAAAGTTAAACTAGCTGTCCATCAAGGAAATATAAGCTAGTTAATAAACAAATTTAACTCACATTACCAGAATAGAAACCAAACTATAATGATTTTACAATGTCAGAGAATTATAGTGTACAATTCCCAGAATCCAGAGGCATAAATATTGATGGACATGGTTCTTGTCACATGTAAGAGACATGGATTAATCCCTTTTCCCCACTGGATTTGATTTTCCACAAGAGGGGTTCACACTCTTACAATGACAAAGAAGAGCTAAGGAAAGTTTGGTTTCTTATCTTTCCTGGCTAGTGTGTGTGTGTGTTCAGGTGCATACATATCTGTGTAGGCATGTGATGCCAGAGAAGGATGTCAGGCATCCTGTTCTGTTATTCTCCACCTTACGCCTTTGAGACGAGTCCCCCATTGAACTGGGAACTAGGTTGTCAGCCATCAAACCTAGGGATTCTCTTTTGTTGCCTCCTTTCACAGTGTCAGGTTTATAGGCATACACACAACCACCATTGTATGTAGGAACTTGGGATTTGAACTCAGGTGCTACTGCTTGCATCACAGGCAGTTTTATCCACAGAGATTTCTCCCTATCTCCTTACATAGCTAAAATTTTTGTTTCTTTGTGGTATTAAGAGTTGAATCTTGGACCTTGTCCATGCTAGGTAAACTCTATGCCACTGAACTGTACCCCAAGCCCTCTCTTGTTTAGTTTTGCAGGTGCTCCACAGAAAATTGTTTATGGAAAAATTCTGTTGTGTTTAGCATCAAGTAAACAGCAACTGGAAATTGTGCTTCTGTTTGTACAGCTAGTGGTTTTCTCTTTTCTCTCATGTGAGGACATTGATGCTCTTAGTATGAGTGTGAGTTGAGGAAGTTTCCTAGACATCCATTTGTGGGGTCCATAGTAAAGCTTGAGAAATGCTTCCATCTTACATTTCGTTCTTTTAAAAAAATAAATAAAGTTGAGGCAGGACCAAGATCCTCATCTTACAGCAAGGCTGGGCTGCAGGGTTCTCTGGCAGAAAGGGCGGGGACAGAGTTGGGCCTGCTGGACTTTCCCTGGGGCTGAGCGGGGATAGTGAGCATTGACTACTCAGACTTCCCTCCTGGCCACCAGGGGGAAACACACACACACACTGAGTCGGGAGTCTGTCAAAGCAGGATCTTGTTTAATCGCATCAGGCAGGAACTTATATAGGCTGAAATGGGGGTGGGAAGCCTGGGATGGGTTGAGGCAGAGCAAGGAACAAGGACCAATAGTATTCTGCTATGTTAGCAGTGGTTGGGCAGAGGTGGGCCTAGGTTAGGTTGTGCTGAGTCACTTCCTGTGTGAAACTTATAACCAGAGACAGGTATCCAAACTCGAGCTAGGCGCAGAAAGTTACACTAGGCCTCATGCAAACTCAAGTTAGGCTCAGGAAGTTACACTGGGCCTCATGCCCAGGCCTCATGAGGTCCAACACGGGGCCAGGTAATCCAGCATGGGGAACAGGTTACCAAAAGTCAGCTAAATGCCAGAGAGAGGTCCTACTCTCATTGTTAGAAGCCTTACTAAGAGACCAAGCTACACAATTGTCACACACATGCAGAGGGCCTAGGTTGGTTCCACTTAGGTTCCCTGACTGTTGGTCCAGCAACAACAAGCTTAGGTCAGCTGTATCTGTGGGTTCCCCCATCATGACTGCTGGCTGGTACAATCACTCCTCTTTTTTTTCCTGCAAGACTTGAGCTCGGCACAGCGCTTGTCTATGGATCTCTGTCTTTGCTTCCATCAGTTATTGAATAAACTATCACTGATGACAATTAGGGAAATCATCAATCTGCCTGCAGTAGATGGCCAGTTCAGAACCCTCTCCACTGATGTGGGATTCCCCTCTGTATGCTATGAATATGTTTTATTACTATTGGTTATTAAAGAAGCTGCTTCAGCCAATGGCTTAGCAGAGTAAAGTCAGATGGGAAATCTAAACAGAAATATAGAGAGAAAGTAGGTCAGAGAAACACCATGTAGCTGCTGAAGGAGAAGGACCTCGAACCTTTCTGTTAAGTTACAACCTTGAGGCAAAACACAGACTAATAGAAATTGGTTAATTTAAGATGTAAGAGTTAGTTAATAAGAAGCCTGAGCTAATAGGCGAAGCAGTGTTGTATTTAATATCATTTCTGTATGATTATTTTTGTCCTGGCAGCCAAGAAACAAAAGAGCAGTCTCTGTTTACAAATGGCACTCATATGTTTGGGGCTAACCGGCATGACCAACCACACTCTTTGGTCCAGGTGCTTGTATGCCTGCTCGGAGTTAGGAGGAAAGTAGCTGAGAGCATGCCTGCTGCTTAGTACCCCCACCTGGGAAGGCAGCTGGATCAGGTCTGTTAGGCATGCATAGGCAGGAAAGCATGGCAGATTCCCACGGCCATACATGGAGACATTTCTAGGCCACATACCACACTGCATGGCAGATTTAGCTTTTACCCAGTCAAAAAGGATTTATGTGTTGCACAGTGCTTCACAGAGTTGAAGTGGTGAGCACAGCTCCCACCCAGCAGTCCCAAAGCTGGCAGTCAATGTACCTCTGCCATATTGAAAGGCCAAGAGGGGTAGAATCAGCATCCAGGGCTGCCTCAACCACACTGCTTAACATCTTAAAATGTTCCTTGTCAGAAAAGAATTTAAGATACACAATAGGACATATTTATACATGAATGACCTCTAAATAAGACATAGTTTGTTAAAAAAAAAAGTATGTAGGCTTGGGAGAGAGAGGAAAAGTGTATAGACAGTTATAAAAAGAAGTAAACTCTTTAAAGAGACAGTAAAAGTAACATAAAAGAGTACAGACAGTCATAGATTAAAGGAGTAAAGAAAAATAAGCCACATAAATATGGAAAATGCATAGAAAGTCTGGATTATGCATATTATTGTGTTTTCTTTGAATTTTCTAACTATAGAGAGACATTTGTTTCTGGGGTCTGCTAAGCTAAACCAACATAGATATTTTAAAGGTATCTTGACTTCAAAATTTGTGTCTAAAGATAAGTTACTTTGGAAAATAGATTCTGCTTTTCTTTCCACAGAAGATGAGAACCTGCGGATTCCTTCCAGGTTAATGTGGTTTGATGGAACAAGACCCCTTGAAAGTTCTCTATGAACCCTAAAAATTATTCACCCAACAAAAAGTAGAAAGCAGTTTGGAGAAAACTACACCTAAATTCCCAAATGATTGTTTATAAATGTTTGTTTTCATTTAAAAAGGTTTGGGTAGAAATCATTAATGGTCCCAGTCAATCTCTTTAAAAAAAATAAGTGAGATAAGATACAGAGATGAATACTTTGCATTGGTATGGATCTTGGACTATTGACACAAATTTAAGGTCAATTTTGTTATATGTATTTCTGTTCTTGTTTAAGGTATTATGTTTAGACAGCTCATTTAAAAATGTAATGTATAATTAAAAATTGCAGATTAATAGGTAGTTATTTATAATAGCCAAACTTGTAGTCACATTAGTTAAGTTTTCTAGATATACAGAGATTCGTTTCAGTTAGTTAGATAATCTTCAACACTGAAAAGGCCTACAGAATAAAGTATTTAAAAGGTTTTAAGAGCTTAGACTTTTCTCAACAGTGAGACCTGTCTGCTTCTGGCAGAACCAGTTACTTCAAGACAATGATAGGCATTAAAGAGTCTCCTTATGGAGTTTACTAGCCATTTGGGCAAGAAATTGTTCTTTCCTGAACTGCTTAATGGTATGCTGTATGACCTGAATATTCAGAACCCACAGAAAAGTGACTACTGAACTTTCCAAAAGATGGAATTGTCATTCAGGGTTCCTGCTTCACAGAAGGATCTGCCAGACATTCTGTAGGACACAGAAGAAAGCAATTGATGAACAATGCAGAACAGATCTTTAAATTTCCTGCTTCATGGAAAAGTCTGCTGGATAGTATGGGCCAGTAGGCTGAAGATGATTGCCCCAATGTTACAGAAGAACTTTGGAAGACTATGCAGGCAGCAATATGTCTCTGTCATTTCTAGAGTTTTGGAAGTTGCTTGCAATGCACTTCCTCTTTACTTAGGTAACATTATTTTATTCTGAGGTCTTTGATGGAGTTGAAGACAAATAGTTGGGGTTTTCCTTAGTTATGATGACTCACAAAAATTTTGTAACTGTAATTCTTGCTTAATAACTATTTTGTTACATGTAATTTTGCTATGTTAAAGTTAAAACCTTCCTTTTATTTATACAGAAAAGTGGAGATGATGTGTGATTCTCCTCTGTATGCTATGAATATGTTTTGTTTAGCATTGGATAATGAAAAAGATGTTTCAGCCAATGGCTTCGCAGAGTAAAGCTCAGTAGGAAATTCTAACAGAGATATAGAGAAAAAGTAGGTGAGTAAGAGAGATACCACGTCATTGCCATATGAGAAGGACCCTGAACCTTTCTGGTAAGCCACAGCCTTGTGGCAATACACAAATTAATAGAAATGGGTTAATTTAAGATGTAAGAGTTAATTAGTAAGAAGCCTGATCTAGTAGGCTAAGCAGTGTTGTAATTAATGCAGTTTCTATGTGATTATTCATGTCTGGTTGGTCAGGAAATTAATGAGCAGTCTCTGTTTTCATTTCCCCATTGCTAGGAGTCCTTGTTGGTTCAGGCCAGGTTTCTTCCTAGTCCCAAAATGCCTGTCCCTGTCATATTGTCTCTTTTGTTACTCTCGCCCTCCATCCCCCTCCAACCTGCCTCCCACACCCAGTTTGCCTAAGCCCAACCTGTTTGCTCTTTGGGTCCTCCTTGTTATCTAGCCTCTCTAGGGCTAGTTACATTTCATTCTTGAGTTGTGCAATCAAAGAAATGTATGGTGACATCTCTCTTGTATGGAAAACAGCAGTGAGAGTGATAGTCAACACTATGGCATTGCAGTATGATGTTGTCATCCACAATGTACTGAGCCACATCCATAGCTCTCCTGGAACATATGTAGCTCATGGACCACAGGCTGGAAATACCTACAACTTCCAAAGTGCTCACCAACACCAGCATACTTTGAATTTTGTAGTGTATTTATATAGGAGGCTGGGCAGAAATTGCTTTTCCTATTTTCTGTTGGAGAAAATTAAGACATAGCAGAGCAAATTGCCAATCTCAGGCTCACTAAATAAGATTCAGGCAAGAGCACAACAGGAACCCACATCTCCTGCTCTTAGATAAGATCTCTGCCTACTGCTTCCAGAGATAGCTGCCTGTTCTAGGGCAGAGCCAGGCAGCCCCAGTCTTGGGTAAACTACTGTCCCAAGGAGAGACACCTAGTCTACTACTGTTGTCAATGCCTGGACTTGAGCCAGACACATACTTCTCTATGTTGATCCACCCAAGTGTCTTGAACATAAGAATTCACTTGGCCTTAAATTAATGTCCTGATCACAGAGCCCTAAGACCCGACTCTCCTACTCACTAATTTGAATCTGCTTAGATTTATCTTACATAAAATCATGATGAAGACTGTTTGCCTCATGGGATTGTCTTGCTCTCTGAGGGAGAAAATTAATGTGAAAAGCTTAGTAAATAATCAAGTACTGCATCAACTTAATTTATTCATGTGTTACACAGCAACAACTGTGTGCCAAGACCTGCTTCAAGGGCTTTATAGATCTTTGCTTAAGTAAACATCATATCAACCATGGGAGATGTTTTCTAAGGATCATCATCATCTTCATTTTGCAGAGGTGGAAACTATATGCCCACAATACATTGTCATTCAGGGCAGAGCTGTGTGGTGAAACTATACCACTGGTACCACATACCTGACCATGACACCATGCATTCGGTGATATGTGATTATTAGCGCTAGGATTAGAAGCTTGATAACAGAAGGCACAAATGGATTGCACTTTTTCTTATTTATGATCTTGTGAAAAGTAGAACCATTCGAGAAATGCTGGAGATAAAAGCAGAAATTAATCAATGAGAAAAGCGAGGCAGTGTTGATAGGAATGTTTATAAGCCGGTTCTCTGGAAAGACCCATAAAAAGGGAAATTTCCCGGAAGTCTCATGAAGAAAAGAACAGTAAAAACACACACATAAACAGAGATGATAAAAGATATGATCCCAAATAGAGATGAAGGGAAAGAACAAGAGCATATTGTCCACAGATGTCCCTGAACCAACATCTCAGGAGTTAACTTTGGTCACTTGCATTTCCTTAGGAAATTGATTTGCATTCTTCTTCTCCTTCAACTACCTACTCATCATTTCTTTCTTCTCTATCCCCCCTCCTCCCTCCACCTCTCTGTTGAGTGTAGAATACCCAGCACAATTCTTCCTAGTAAAATGTCAAAGAGTTTGCATGAATGTGAAACAGGTCATAATTATAATCATGACTCTATTCCAAAACTGACTTAGGAAAATGATAATGGAAAGAAACAAAGCAAGATTATTCAAAGAAATGAGCAAAACTTGTTGGGAGATTGTTCTTAATAATACCAAATGAGTAAGGATGAAGCAATGTGGCACAGGTTCAAATAAGAGACTGTCTCCTCATTTCCCTCTCCTTTTATTTATTATTTTTGAGTGGGTCTGAGTTGTATTCCTGTTGGGTGAATGACAGTCTTCCACCTGTAGCATGATCCTGAGGGTCCAGCTGCATTTGCTTTCTCCAACCTCACTCTTTGCTAGTTTTGCTCCTAGGTTTATAGTAAGCGATCAATTAACATTTGTTAAATGAACTAATGAATTAAAGGAAGTAAAAAGGACATGAATGATGTTCTTGAAGGACATGAAAATCTAGGATCCTCTTTTACATTCAATGTGAAATATAATAAAATTAAGCACACAACACAAATAGAAAGAAGGAAATATCAACAAGATAGGATATAATTATCAAAGAATAAAAGGAGAAAAAATCCAAGCAGCACTGTACTGTTTTGGAAATGCACATATTGGCTTGGACAGCAATAAAATCCAGCCTCTGATGTTTCTGAGGACTTAACATAAGGATAAACATAGTGTTTAAAATTTGTATGAAAAGGAAGAATTATTATAATCAATGGATGATTAGGAATGCTGCCCATTTTGGAGGAAAATTTAGGTCTATATTTTACTCCATTTGTAACTTATATCACACATTAAGGATTTAAATATAAAAATAATAAGCATTAGGAGTAAATTTGTGAGTATTTATGGATTTAGTCAATCAAAGAGACTGCATTTATATGATTGTGGATTGAATGTGAAACTCCCCCACAGCCTTGGGTGTTTGCACACTTTGTCCCCTGCTGGCAGTGCTGTTTTGGAAGATTGTGAGATCTTTTGGAAGTAGAGTTTTGCTGGAGGAAGTGAAGTGAGTCACTAAGAGGTGGGCCTTGAGGTTTTCAGCCCAGCTCTACTTACTGTCCCACTCGGCTTCCTGATTACAATTTCCAGCTGCTTCATGTTCCCACCACCATGCTTTCCTGACTATGATGGAGCATAGTCCTCTTCATGCTGTAAGCCAAAAGAAACTTTTCTCCCTCTAGTTTGCATCTTGTTAGGTATTTGGTCATAGCAATGAGCAAAGTAATACAAAAAAAAAAAAGATTTCAAGGTGTGGGGCCACAGCTGCCATAAACCTAACCAGATGGTTTGTAGGCCTTTAGATCTGTTTTGTGGGAAGAATGTGAAACAGTCTGGAACTTAGGGCTGGGAAATACCTAAAATTAATATTTTGGCAGAATTTACCAAGTCATCCCTGTGGCATTCAGAAGACCAGGATGTGGCAAGGAATGTGGATAATTAAGTCTTGCTCATGAGTTTTCAGAGAAGAATTAGGACTCTTTCAAGACTTGGGCTGTTGATTTTATGTTAAAGTCTAGCAAACCACATAACTACATCCTGCCTGTGTTCAGAGAACTTGGTGAGGGTGACTGAAAAGCTAAAGACTATTGTGTTTGGTTGAGAAAATCACAGTAGTGGATGATGTTCAGACTGTATCATGGTTACTGCTCACAGTTCTTATCTAGTTCTCCAGTGAGAGAGATCAACAACTGGAGCAGGAAGGTATGAAAAAGATAACAGTTTTGTTGGAAGTTGTAGAGTAAGTGTCCAATGAGAAGGCAACTGTAATTATTAGATACCTATGTTCTGTATAGGGACAGTACAAAAGGTGTCTTGAGAGAAAGATCCCATTCCTGGTGCTACAGTCTATATCAAACAGAGTTCCCTAAAATGGCAGAGCTGAGTATGTGTGTGTGCGTGCGTGCTGTACATAGCAGATTACCTTACACAGTACAGAATTCATCAATGTCAAACAATGACACAATCTGCATGTTGGAGAGCCTGAGAACCTGACAGTTGTTTAGTCTACAAACTGGATGTCTCAACAATCCCAGTCTGGTGCTGAAGGTCCAGACGTTCCAGAGTCAATGCTCTTCAGTTCACTTTGGAAGGCCAAAGAAACTGGAATAGGATGTCGCTCGCTGAAGGATGCTAACGGCAGCAGGAGTAGGAAGGGCACACTCATTAGTAAGAAGTAAAGGCCACCAACTTGTATACCAGGCTTTGTTGAATCCCCAAGGGAGGACTTACCTCCTTTGAGGAGTGGATGGGGTGGGTTGGGTGGAGGTGGGGAGTCAAGAGAAGGAGAGGGAGGGGGAACTGGGGCTAGTATGTAAATTTTTTAAATTTTAAATAAAAAAGTTGAAGGCAAACAGGCAAGAAATGTTGTTGTTTCTTCAGATTTATTTGTATATGGGCCACATGCAAGATGTGCCCACTCTGGAGGAGGGATTTCTATCTGTCTTTCATGAAAATGCCCTATGACCTGCCCAGAGGCATGTCTCTTAATTGGGTGAGATTCTATCAAGTTGAAAATCAAGATTAGACATCATAAATATGATGTTAGAGCCAACAAAAGAAAAATATTAATAGATTTAGTTACCTAAAAAAGATTGTGCATATCTATACATCAGAAATATTAATAACAGTGGACAGCTTGTGACCAAATTGTTGAATGAAATTTATGTGCCGTGTGTGTCATAAAGCTTAGTTCTTGAAGAATGTGTCACTATTTTACATATATCAGTAACTCACAAATTGAGGGATCTTCAAAAATCAGTAGGAAAATTAGCAAAGGTCATTAAAAGATTTCATTTAAGTAATACAAAATATGAAAAGTATAACTTACAAAGGTATAATTAGAAATAATGACACATCATTTCACCTTCAACTTGGTATCAAATAGACTGGTAGGTACCTAGAATATCTGTATCAACTGGAGAAGTCATCCATTACCTATGTCATAGACAAAACTGTCAACACCCTTTTGTGGGGCAATTTGATACTGCAGCATTCAGAAAACATGGACTTTTGGGTGTCTTTTAATCTATAACTGTCTCTTTTATAATTTCACCTTAAATGAAAGAACTGTATTAGTTTATAAACATTGGAAACAATTCAAATATTCAACTTTAAGAGATTGGTTAGATAATACGGCTGGGCTGCTCTTGCAGAGTACCTGAGTTGGGTTCCCAGCTCCTACATCAAGAGGTGTTGTACACAATCACAGACAGAAATAAACGTGAGACTAGTTAAGCAGAAAGATGGTGTGTTTAAATTTGAACACATGTGCTGAGATACCCAAAGTCTAGTTCCAGTTCTTGGAGAGATCATTATGATGTGAACTGGTTCCCCTTGGGAAAGGTGAAGGTAGTTATTGGTGAAGGGTATTGAAAATCTGTGAGAATCTTCATACAGGGAGGCATGTGAACAACCTGCCTACTTTTCTCTCCAAACATGCTTGCTCTTTAATTTTTCTTTGTCTTTTAAGACACGGTATATCTTTGTAGCCCACGCTGGCTTCAAACTTGTAGTCCTCTCTCCTCAGTCTCTGAAGTGTTTGGATTAGTGGTATGTAACACATTCAGACTGTTGAATGTGTTAAAGTAAGGATGAAATTAAAGTTATTCATAAAATTGCATAGTGCAAGAAGGTGGGCATTATTAAACTATCTTCCTTGCTTCTTTTTCCATGTCATATTTTTTCCATATGAATTGTTATCTTCACCTTGCCTTGGTTATTTCTCTCATAGTACATAAGCAGATTTTGCAATACTGGCAAACTGACTGGGGAGATAGTTTAGCAGGGAAACTCTTGCCTTACAGGCATGATGACCCTACAATCAGTTCCCAGAAACCAGGTGACAGTCTGGGTGCAGTCACATGGGCTTGTACTCCAAGCACTGGGAACTGGAGACAGGTGGACTTCTCTGCCTCACTTTTCAGCCAAACTACCCTACTTGGCATATTTGAGAACCCTATTTCAAAGTAAAGGTTGGTGGGTTCTGGGAAAGGACACCCACAGTCATCCTATGGCCTCCATCCAACTGTGTAACCAAGTATAAATCTACCTACACAGCACACATACACAATTACACACACAAAATAAATTCTCGGGAACCCATCGTTAAATTGTAACTCCTATAAATTTCTGTTTTCTAAGTAAATTCTTGGGTGGTGTCTTAGTCAGTGTTCTATTGTTGTGAAGAGACACCATGACCACGGCAACTCTTACGAAAGAAGACATTTAATTGAGACTGGCTTACAGTTCAGAGGTTTAGTCCATGATCATCATGGTGGGAAGCGTGGTGGCATGCAGGCAGACATAGGGCTGGAGAGGTACCTGAAAGTTGTACATCTGGATCTTCTTCTGGCAGGAGAGAAGTGGAGAGGGGCAGAGGAGGCAGAGGCAGAGGCAAAAAGAGACTGGACCTGACTTGAGCATCTGAAACCCCCAAACCCACCCCAGTGACACACTTTCTTCAGCAAGGCCACACTACCTAACCCCTATCAAGTAGCATCATTCCCTAATGACTAAATATTCAAACATTTCCTTTAAAGAACTAACTAGTTTTTATTGGATTAATATTTTAGAGACATGCCCATTATCATCTGAGCTGTGATGATCCTTGATAACTAGGCTATATCTTAAAATTCCAAAAGTACAGAAACTCAGATATATTCTAATTTCAGGGAGGGTGATGCCAACGGCTTCCCCCTGACAGTGACTTTATGAAGGGGAGCATTTTCTCATCATTTCAGCAGTGCTGTGGTTTCCAAACTTTGATTTTAGCAATGGAAGCCTTTGGCAATATAATATTACGGACCCCAATCAATATTACAGATCTGAGCTGTGTGGCTCTGAGTGAGATGGGAAATGGAGCCCAGAAAGTCTCACTTTCTGCCTCTTGCTTGCGTAGCCACAGAAGGGCCGGAGCCCGTGAGCTGAACAAACCGGCATTCAGTTTCCCTGAAAGCCTCCATAGATAAAAATCTTGGTCGTGTCGTTTTGGCCCTAGTCCATCAATAGAGCATTTATAAGACAGAGACTTGCTTGCAAACCGGTGGTGAGGAGAATACAAAAAGAGGGTTATTAGAACCACTGCATTAGCTGTTAAAGCAAATGAGGTCTCTGCTGCTTTGTAGCTTTTGTTCTCAAAAATGCGAGACATCTATCAGAGTGCCAGAGAAAATTTTACATGAGCAGGCCCCAAATCACTCATTTGCCTTTTACATATAACCACAAGGAGAGAAATTAACTAGGGAAATCGTGTCCAAAGAGCTGGGTCTTATTCTTATTAGGGCTCCAAACATGATATCCACCAAATGTGGCTCCTCAGTACTCCAGCGATTTCAAGAACATTTACTTCCTGACCATCTCTCATTCTCTCCTGATCACCTTCAGATGGCAGGCGTCCTGACCCCACCTGGAGGGAAGCAGTGTCACACTGGAGACCAGGGAGAATCTGACCAAAGGTACTGCTGGCATACTTCTCCAGGGAGATAGAACAGATTTCACCCCAGAGAGGGCACTGACAACAGAGCCAAGAAACGATTCCATTGACGTTCAGATTGGCAAACCAATGTGTTTATTTACTTACAGGACACTGGGTGGTTTAGAGACAGCTGCATCACCAAAAGCTTCACCCATCCTAGGTGACAATCATGAAAGCTGCAGTCTTGCATCCCTGCAGTCTTGCAGCCCTCCACCCAGCTGCAGCCTCACAGGCCTCTCCTCTCCAGTAGCCATTTTTTTCTGCTTGCATAACCTCTGCTGGGGACTTCCTGAGTTGGCTAGTTGTCTGAGATTTCCAAGTCTTGCAAATTTCACACGTTTCCTTAGATTCTTTAGTCTCAAGGGCTTTGCTCCTCCCTCTCTGAGGGACTGTGGGTGGAAATGGGTGCCAGAGCCTTGTGGACTTCTCCCAAGTTTGTTAATCAATTTGCCTTCTGCACCACTGTCTGTATCAAGTAAATTTCCCCGAGTCTTTGTGTCTTCATTTCTGAAAATTCATCAGTTATGTAAACATAATATTAAATAAATTTGCTATTTTTTTCTCTTACTAATTGGATTCAGTATGTGGGTGTCAGGCATGACTCTTGCTTAGCTGATGAAAGACATTATTTTTTCTCCTACAGACCTAAGCACCTTCCTTCTCTTTTCTATTGTCTTTGATTCCTCTTCCATATTTCCTTTCTCACCTCATTATGATTTCTTACCTATTCTAAGAAACCAACCACAAAGGCTGGTAAGCCCAGGACTGATGGGCTACTCCTTCAATACCAAATAAAAGCGAAACTAAGCCATCTGGCAGGGGTCAAGCATCAAATTGCAAGTGAACAAGTTCTGTTAACTTGTTCATTATGATCAGTTCTGTTAACACAGTACATAATCTCCTGAATATTTCCAAAAGCCCAGATGATTCTATTTCAGATATCCTGAAACATACATAAATACTGAAGTTGGTATTATCTCACTAACACAGGTCTGCCCATGGAAGTAGGGCTTTTATCTGCAACCAGCATGAAAGTGGATGATTCTGATAGACTTCTACATGGGTTAAGACACTCATTGAAGATTGTTTTTGAGTTTGTATTTTATTTTCTCTAAGCATGCACTTCACCATGCTTTCTCAGGTTGAGTCTTGAAGAGTAAATACTTGAACAGCCCAACTTCTCCTCTAGGGCCATGTCTGTAATTGGACAGGGCACCTCTATAGTGAGTGGCCTAGAGCAGGCTTTTCTACCGGCCTTCTTTCTCTTTCAGAGGGTAGGCAAAAACATACTCCCTCTGTTTTACTGGATTTGAGATATGGTCACAGTTCAAAACTGTCGGCTAAAGCAAGGACAACAGGGGCTTGGGAGAAGATGATAAGTGAGCAGGAAAGAAAATGGTCATTGAATGTGGAGAGAGACCAATTAGAACACACTCCGCATTTATCACTCCCTGTCCTTACTGCAAAGCGGACTAAAGGGATGTTGAGATGGCTCAGCAGGTAGAACCACTTGCTATCCAAGTATGAGGACCTGAGTTGAAATCCACGGATCCCATGTAACAGATAGATGCAGAGCATAGACCTCTGGAATCTCCACACTTCTACAGGGAGATGGGAAGTTAAGACAGGAGATGCTCCAGACATCCATGGCAAACTAGTCTGTCATACACAACAGGAAAACAACAAAGGGACCCTCTCCTAAACAAGGTCTAAGGCTAGGTCCTTCACATGAGTGCTATGGCTTATGTGTCTATATTCATATACACACATGTACACATATGCATAACACACACACACAAGTTATTTGACTTTGCCATTTATTACTTTGAAGAAGGCCCTCTGCCCAATTAGTAGGAATAGAACAGCTTTCAGATGTGCAAAGAGAGACAGGAAGAGGGGAGGGTGCAAACTACCTACACTTACATTTGGATGAAAGATCGCTAGATATCTTTCTATACTAATGGGCAAAGGAAGTGCACAAAAGCTTCATGTGGGAGAAAGCTTCCATGATCAGTGCACTGATCTTGTGTCTTCTGTAGCCCACATATAAAATGGCTTCACTGTGATTCCCTAGGCTACGCGGGCAGGTGGGATTTTTAATTACATTTCGGCAGCTTGTGCTCAGGATCTAGGTTCCTATACAGTTCAAGTCCACCTGAGAGCTGAGCCCTGTGTCCTCCCTATGCAACTGCAGTTGCTACTCCCTAGCAGTTCTTGCTGCCCAGAAAACAGTTTGTCACTCAGAATGACTCGGTTACTGCAGCTAGTTTCCATAATAGTATCTCTTATCTGGAGGAACACACGCCACATGTTCGTCATTTTTCTAAGCTTTTGTGGGTTTATGAATCTAAATTCTATCATCAGCCTGTCACACATCTCCTGGCCCTCATCCTTTTCTTTCTTCCATAGAGAAATAACTGAGGCCTAGCGAGGTGAAATGCTTATCCACGGTTATAGAACCCTGAAGTGTCAGAGCTGAGTTCAAAACCAGCCAAGCTGACTTGTGTTCTTCACAGGCCTTCCTGTCTTCAACCTTTGTACCTTTCCACCAAGGCCTCCTTCTTGCTTATCTTAACTCGATGTTTCCCACATGCTATCATGCCTTAATTTGCTTCCCTGTTGCTCTGGTAAGCACTGACTAAGAGCAATTTGGGGAAGAAAGAGTTTATTTCACCTTACACTTCAAAGTGACAGCCCATCATCAGGAGAAGCCAGGGCCAGAGTTTAAGGAAGGAGCCTGGAGGCAGGTAGTTAAGCAGAAACCTTGAAGGGATGAATGGTCCTTACTGGCTTGATTTCCAGTTTCTTGCTCAGCCTGTCTTTTTATTCAAACCAAGAGCCTCTGCCCAGGGGTGGCAATCTCCTACCCTAACCATGAATCAAGAAAATACCCCATAGACTTGTCCACCAGTGAATCTGATGGAGGTCTTCAGATGTTCTCTCTTCCCAGGTGATTCAACTTCCTGTCAAGTTGACAAAAATTAACCATAACATAGCAGATGCCTGTCTAGCAAGGTGTTGCTAGATATTTGCTTCCAGGACAATGGTTCAGTGATCAAATATGTATGAAAAATTTAGGGTAGGATGTGTCTACCATGAAGTATTTTCCTAATACTTTGAGTTTGTAGCATGGCATTCATGGAAAGGGCAATGGTGACACGGTGTTTCTCAGGCTTAAGCAATTATGAAACTGTTATTTGGTCCTTGCCTCTAACACTTCAGGAAGCTAATACCACACAGAGCATGCTGGGAAGCACCATTTCTCCTCAACAGTAGCTAGACCTGCGAGGATGTTTGACTCCTCTTTCCCTGAAGACCGAGTGTCTCCCATATTTCAAGACTCAGGAAGACCCAAGCATAGATTTTTTTGTTTTCTTCTAGATCACAACTCTTTTATAGTCATGGGCATAAAAGGCTCCTTCATCTGAGGGTAATAACACCCTCCCAGACCCCTCTTTACTACTCCTCATTGTCTTTATTTCTTAACTTCAGACATTTCCCCTGTATATACAGAAGACTCTGTCATTATACAAATGCTTTCCTCTTCACTTCAAGTCCTTTGGTCATTATGGGAAGCATACATGCAGAGAAGCCAGACTTCTACAGGCATGTTTCTTTGTACTATCTTTCTATTTGCTTCCCTTCATTAATCTTATACCAGGAAAACTGAAACACTGTAAATAACTGTGCCCCACAATGGCCTAAATTTCTTCTATTTCTTCTCACAATTAACCCATGCCTTAATTTTTATTTTTATAATACTTTTAATTCCTAACTATGTTAAGCTGCTGTCCTCCCTGGCTTGCCTTTGCCATGCCTCAGCACTCCTTATCTGGAGTTTCACTTTCTGCTTTGCTCAGTCTCTTTCATGGCATACAACTCCATCAGTTCTACTATTGGTCCTCCAGTTTTTCACGTTCTGGTTTTGCTAGACCTATCTAGTTGTGCTCAATCATTCTTTCCTCCATGCTAGCAAAGCTTCTGTCCACAGTTTAGTCCCCACAGCTTGGAAAAAAGAAGACAAGCATTATACACCATTGTCTGTCCAAGCCTTGACATTCAGTCTAAACAATTGATGGCTTATATCTACCTTTCCTTTGAAGAATTATCAAGGATCAACTACTGTTATTTGGTGTGGCTTCAGGTGAAATTAATTCCAGGAGTAGATGTTTATGATAAGTTCTCTTCAGCTATGAAAATTCACAGATGAGGTACCAGAAGATCCATCGGAGGGGTAAATGTGTTCCTTACCCGCGGAAACAGAACACAGACATTCCTCAACCCCCTAAACTTCCTGCTCTTTCTGCAGGGGCTCCTAACCTGGGCTACTGCCCCCCTCTGCCTACCCCATCCCAGCTTGCTTTCAGGAACCCTCTCCTTTCCCTTCTTCGGGGCCATAGATCCCCCGCTCAGCCTGTTTGGGCGCTGGGACTGGTGGTGAGTGCAACTGGGATGGAGTTCTTTGCTTCAATAGCCTGCCTGCAGCAAGGTAGGCCTTTTGTCTGTGAGGTCCCTGGGCAGCAAGGGGCCCTGATCCTGTACCAGAAGACCCATCAGAGAGCATTTGTAGGAAGAGATGGGCAGGTGCCAATGCAAAAATTCTTCCAACAATGTGAAAAACAACATGATAACACCAGAACCCAGAGAACATACAACAGGAAGATTGGAATACCCAAATCCAGAAGAAGTAGAAAAAAAATTGACATTATGAAAGCGATAGAAGCCCTTAAAGAGGATATAAAAAATTCCCTTAAAGAAATGGATGAGAAGAATAACAAAAAGTTTGAAGAAATGAG
>LOEQ01005351.1:99693-110584 GCA_001685075.1 Bramus lutescens
ACTGAGCTCCCAAGGTCCAAATGAGGAGCAGGAGGGAGAACATGAGCAAGGAAGACCGCGAGGGGTGTGCCCACGTACTGAGATGGTGGGGCTGATTTAATGGAAGCTCACCAAGTCCAGCTGGACTGGGACTGATGGAGCATGTGATCAAACCAGACTCTCTGAATGTGGCTGACAATGAGGGCTGACTTCGAGAAGCTATGGACAATGGCACTGGGTTTTGATTCTACTGCATGTACTGGAGCCTAGTCTGTTTGGATGCTCACCTTCCTAGACCTCGGTGGATGGGGGAGGACTTTGGACTTCCTGCAGGGCAGGGAACTCTGACTTCTCTTTGTTCTGGAGAGGAAGGGGGAATTGGGGGGAGGGGGAGGAAAATTGGAGGAGGTGGAAATTTTTAATAACAATAAAGAAAATGAAAAAAAGAAAATTCACAGATGAGCATCTTCAGCCTTTCTAGCATAGTCCATACCTTTGTATTTTAAACATCACTTTTCATTACAGTTGGCAATGGATTTAGCCCATCCCTTCCAAAAACACCCATGTTGCCGAACAATTTCTGTTCCTCTTAACACCTTTTGTTGCAAGCCAATTTGGGCCAAATTAGATTTCTTCTATTTAATTAGAAATCCTGCTGTTCAGGAAACGTTTGTGATGTGAAGCCAGCATGCCCAGCAGAAGTGTGTGTGTGTGTGTGTGTGTGTGTGTGTGTGTGTGTGTGTCCAGAAGGTACTTTCAAGGCTTGTAATCTTCTGGGTGTTATATTCTTAGCTTGGTCAAAATCACAGTGTTCTTGCATGTATAGTCCTTAAATATAGCAATACCTGTGTATGTTGTCAACTTCATGATTCTTTGTTCTAATGAGAGCAGAAAGGATCACTGGAACAATATCCATCTTTCCCTGTGGGAAGAGAACCCACACAGGTGATTAGGTAGAAACAGAATGGTCTAATATTGACATTGGAGAAGTGAGAGGGAGGTCCTTTATCTACTCGTCATAGGGGTCAAAGGCATCATTGCTATGATGAGCAGCAGGTTAGAAAGGTAAATGACTTAACAAATATATTTGGTAGCCTTCAGAATTCAAGCTTAAACACACAGGGGAAACCCTATTTGTACTTCCATTCAATAAATCAGGGATAGCTATGCAGGGGTGTAATTTGTCAGAAAGGGCATGGTCTAAGAGGAAGAGACTGTGGGAATGAAGCAAGGTCTCATTGTTCAGAGACTTCTGACCTCTGAGGTGCCGCATTTCTTCCTCTTAGGTTTGGGGCACAAATCCTCTGGATAAAGAGTCTCATGGCCTACTATGTTTCTTCAGGAGCGGCTTGGAGACAGATGGGTGAAGGTTTTAATGGCTGGCTTTTTAGGGGAAGAGGGTTCTGAGTTTCCAGGTTTGTCTTGGGGAAGGGTCTAGTGTCTACAAATATTTTGCAAGAAGAATGAAAGCAGGCCAGGAGGGCAGGGGATGGTCAGAGAGATCCTGGTGCTGAGGTTGCTTCTGAGGACTTCGAATGTCTTTTATTTCAAAGTAATTATGATCTCAAATCACCATTGTTTGCTGCCCTTTTGTGATCCCAACTGGCAGTCCTATCCTCTAGTGAGACTCTAGAGACTGCCTAGAATCTGCTGGACCAAGGAAGGATCTTATGCTGCTGTGGCCACCCTTGCACACATTTTCCTCTCCTTCCACCCGATCACGTGTCTGCTCCCTACCATTCTGTCCCTCTGATTTTCCCACCCATGCTTCTGTGTTTGTTATTCACTTTACACTCAGTACTTTTTTAATTGATTTTGTTGAGCTCTGCATTTCTCTGTGCTCCTCTCCTTTTCTCTCCACTCCCCTTCAATCCTCTCCCATGGTCCCCATGCTCCCAATTTACTCAGGAGATCTTGTCTTTTGCTACTTCCCATGTAGATTAAATCTATGTATATCTCTCTTAGGTTCCTCATTATTGTCTAGGTTTTCTGGGATTGTTATTTGTGTTCTGGTGTTCTTTGCTTTATGTTTAAAAACCACTTATGAGTGAGTACATATGATATTTGTCTTTCTGGGTTTGTGTTACCTCACTCAATATGATGCTTTCTAGATCCACCCATTTTCCTGCAAATTTCAAGATGACATTATTTTTTTTCTGCTGTGTAGTACTCCATTGTGTAAATGTACCACATTTTCCTTAACCATTCCTCGGTAGAGGGACATTTAGGTTGTTTCCAGGTTCTGGCTATGACAAACAATGTTGCTATGNCTTCAATCCTCTCCCATGGTCCCCATGCTCCCAATTTACTCAGGAGATCTTGTCTTTTGCTACTTCCCATGTAGATTAAATCTATGTATATCTCTCTTAGGTTCCTCATTATTGTCTAGGTTTTCTGGGATTGTTATTTGTGTTCTGGTGTTCTTTGCTTTATGTTTAAAAACCACTTATGAGTGAGTACATATGATATTTGTCTTTCTGGGTTTGTGTTACCTCACTCAATATGATGCTTTCTAGATCCACCCATTTTCCTGCAAATTTCAAGATGACATTATTTTTTTTCTGCTGTGTAGTACTCCATTGTGTAAATGTACCACATTTTCCTTAACCATTCCTCGGTAGAGGGACATTTAGGTTGTTTCCAGGTTCTGGCTATGACAAACAATGTTGCTATGAACATAGTTGAGCACATGTCTTTGTGTATGATTGTAAGCTCAGTCTTTATCAATTCATTTTTCTTTCTGTTTTGCCAAATGCTTTAGATAAGCTCTGTAAATCTCCAGGTGCCCGTTTGTTTTTGTTGTTGTCATTTTGTTTTTGTTTTGGCTAATTCTAGGGAAAGCTTTTTATTTGCCAAGTGCTCATGCCTTCATCACCAGAGTGTCGGGTCCTGTCTAATTCATTGCTATGTAGGGCTGAAGGATGTAGACATTTGTTATTTTTTGAATAAGAGGGTTGATTTCAATGCAAGCATAGAGTGAATCTCTGTTTCTCTCCACAATCTTAGAGTCTGAGCATGTGTCTCTCTGAGCCACTGCAGCATCCTAGCCATATCTCCCAATTCCCAGAGCAGTATCTTCACCTCTGTGCATAGAACTTTGGCTGTTCTTCTGGTGATACCTGGCAGAGTGAGAAGCAAACATGATGTATTTGGTGGCGGAAACATGCAGTCAATGACTTTTGGGTGTGACAGCGTCTACAACATTTGGCCCCTTATTTTTTCAGCAGTCTTGCCATTTCCCTGGATAAAGCTCTGTACCCACTGAGGAAGTTCACTTCAGTGGGTACCTTTTCTTCCAGGCATCATCTCCTGGTTCCTAGCACGTCTGAAATAATTTCCCCACTGAAGTCCTTATTTCACTTTGCTTCTAAAATGACTCCGAATTGAAACAAAACAAAAACCATAAACAAAACAAGCCACTGCCTTGTTTACTTAGCAGTTAGGGCACATTGTTCAATCATTTAACACACTCATTGTGAACTCTACTTGTCAGGAACTGGCGTTTTTCCTTTTTAAAACATACAAAAACACATTTTTAGTTTTATAGAAATAATTCAAGAACAATTATACCCAAGGAGTGGTTATATTCTCTAGGGAATTAGGTTTGAGTAACCCCTGTTCACTAAGTTTTTTAGATCATAGAATGCAAAATTATTCCTGGAACCACAAATTGATGAATTTCCAGGAAAAATAAGTTGTTCAGAAAGACTGCTGATGCTGATGCTGAGAGCCTTAGAAGGTGTCAATTCAGAAGGTGGGAAATTTTGAAATGCAGTTCATTGTAGATTTAAAACAATTTATTAAAGCCTGGCATGGCCTGCAATCCTAGCACTAAGAAGACTAAGATGGAGCCTTTGCCATGAAGGGAGATCAGGATGGACCACATCATAAATTTCAGGCCAGACCAGGTTACATAGACCCTGTCTCAAAGCCAAAAATCTTTCTGTGATGGTTCGTTCATACTGACTGTCAACTTTATGGGCTCTAGAGTCACCTAGGAGGCAGGTGTCAGGATGTGCTGTGAGGTGAGTTGAGGCAGAAAAGGCCACCTTAATGGACAACATCATTTCATGGACGGTTTTGAACTGAATAAGGAGTGAGTTGAGAACTCATACCTTTCTGTGGACACCATGTAATCAGCTGTCTTAGGCTGTGGCAGCTTTGATTAACTGCAAGCAGAAGTAAGTCCTTTATCTCTTACGTCACCTTTGTCAGTGTACTTTGTCACAGCAACGAGAAAGGGAACTAATACAGTCCTGAACTACAACTAAGTGGATGATCTCCTGCATAGCTTAGTAGTACTATCAGTACAGTCAGACAAGATGCTGCAGTGGCTCAGAGGAAGACCCACCAATGCAGAGAAAGCATTCAGAGTTAATGTAGCCCACCCATTAACTGAGTTTGCCAAAAGCAGTTTAGAGTTTCTGCTTTAGGAAATATACCAAGTTAAAATTGGAAAGTATAAGGGGAAAGCACAGAGACGGCTCAGAGGTTAAGTGCTTGATGATCTTGCAGAGGACCCAGGTTCAGTTCCCAGCTACCACACCAGTTGGCTCACAACTACCTAAAACTCCAACTCCAGGGACTCTGGCATTCCTCTTCAGGTACCTGTTGGCACCTGCACTCACACATGGTTACATGTCCCCACACACATACACATACTCAGAATGATATTTTGAAAACTTTTTTAAGAATAAAGACTAGAAAATATATAACTCAAAATTCTCTCCATTCTGGGAACATAGCATCAGACATGGTAAGCAATAAATAAGCACTGACAGTTGAGAATTATTGGTTGTAGAGAAGCAATGGAGGTGTAACAGGGTATACTACCCAAATTGGAAGGGTAAGAGGGAGCTTCGGAGCAGTGATGGGCAGGCAAAGTCTTAAAGAATGCCTGGGAAAAAAGAGGAAGAATAGAAGGCAAAGGTACTCTAAGGAGATAGGTCATTAGAAGGAAAAGCCTGAGGTGTATTTAATGAAGGATCTGCACAAGGACTGGACCGTAGCTGGATGTGACGGCAGAAGGTTTGTGTGGTGTCAAAGATGAGATTGCAGAACTGCCCAGGTTGTCAAGCTGAGTGTATTCTGAGCTAACGAATGGGAAGTGGATGGAAAGTTTTGATTTTGGAATATAAAGAATCTTATGGCCTTCCTGTGACAGTTTCCGTGTTTTAAATTGTGTGTGAGGATGCAGGAAGGACAAGCAATCATGTCCTATTTGTCTCCTAACATGGAGAAAAAGCCTGCTGGCTTCCAGTGTGTTTTAAATGCATACTACTTCAAAAATTACAAAGCAAAGTCCAGCTTCAAGCACGCTCCATCTCGCTCCTTCTATGCTAGCCACTTTCATCTTGGTTATTCTCAGTCAAGCCCAAGTCATTGCTCTGTGGTTTTGTCTTGCTGGCAGGATGGCTCCCCCAGTTTACTCCGCTCCCTCAGAGGGGTTGCTGTTAACCACCAGACAACTACAAAGCCCTCACCTTTTTCGATCCCCTTCTCGTATTTTATGTTCTATGTTGCAGTTACAATTTTTTGATTTTTCACCCCCCAACTTTATTGAGGTGCAATTGATAAATGTTTTATATATATATATATATATATTTAACATATGCAATGTAATGTTGGTAACTATATACACTATGAGGTAATTACCATTAAGGCAGTTCTGCTGTGGAATATTTGATCACACCGTGAACCCTGAGATTGTGTTAATTAAATAAAAACCTGATCAAGAGGTAAAGGCAGTGGCTAGTTGACAGGAAGTAGCCATGGGGATGAGAGGGTGTCAGGAAGAAGGATAGAGAAACACACAGGAAGAAGAAGGGAGAGACGGAGACTCTGGTGGCTCCTTTTGGGCTTGAATGGAGGAAAAAGATTTCTAGCAGGTTTTCACCCCAGCCTCTGACTCCTGAGTTTTTATTGGTAAAATTGTTATCTATAAAGTTATATAAAGGGGCTGGAGAGATGGCTCAGTGGTTAAAAGCATTGGTAGCTCTTACAGAGGTCCTGAGTTCAATCCCTAGCAACCACATGGTGGCTCATAACCATCTCTGGTGGGATCTGATGCAAGTGAACATGCAGATAGTGCACCCTATATATAAAATAAATAAGTCCTAAGAAACGTTTTTAAGTTAGATAAAAACAGTATAATTCCCTCATATAGTTGCCATTTTTGAGGAGACTATTACTATCGAGTTGTGTTAATAGTTCCCCTTGCCACACTGTACATTAGATTTTCTGAATTTATTTATCCTGTGTAATTGAAACTTCATACTTGGGCCACGATCTCCTTACTGATCCTAATAAACAGCATTCTACAATCTGTTCTTGTCACATAGGCTTTCAAAGTTTCCGTGGATTGTTGAGACTGTGAACCATTTATCTTTCTGTGACTGGCATATGGTCATATTGATGGCACTCTATGAGTCTCACAGGATCTCTTCACTTTTCCAATTCTTTCTGTTTGTGTTCATTACTCTGACTGGGTGATTTTAAATGAGCTGTCATTGAGTTTGTAGATACTATCTTTTGCTCCATTGAGTTGGCTGTTAAAACTCTTCATAGATTTTTTTTTAATTTTGACTTTTTTTTCAACTTCAAAACATCTGCTTGGTTCTTCCTTTTTCTTTCTTTATTTTCCTTTGGTTCTATGCTGTTGAACTTTCAATTTTGTTCTTTTTGTTTTCTTGGTCTCATTTTGCTGTGTGCCTATGTGGCACTGGAGTGGATATAGAATTTAGTTATATGGAATCAGCCATTGTGAGGGTTGGCTGAGGAGACAGACTTGTAGTGGGTCCACAAGACTTGGAGTAGAGCCAAGAGAAATGTGTGCTGGCCTAGCACTGGATCAGTCCTTGAATGTGAGTTTGTGAGAGACATCCCTGTGCTAAAAAGGACTGTGATGTTAGGTATGACCCTAGAGTCCACAGCGAAATAGGAAGCTTTCTTCATTCTCTTTTCCTAAGCTCACCAAGTGGGTGAGTGGATCTCTTTCTACAGTGTGTGGGGAGCGTGGAGAAAGGAAGGAGTAGAGAGGGCTTTGTAGAATTGTTCTTCTTACCTTCTCTCATTATATCTGTGTAACACTCAGGCGTTTAGGTCACTCACCTGGAGTTCTTTTCTCTTTCATGAAAGATGGTTATTCAAATGGATTTTTTTTTTTAATGACAGACATGATGGAAACTTTTGTTCTCCAGATTCACTAGACCTAATCTTGCTCACCCATATACTTTCTTGCTTGGTTTGACCTCCAGTTTTAGGCAGCAGACTCTAAGTGGACCAGCAGAGGTGGATTTTATTTTATTTCCTTTGACTTTTATCACTTTTATTAGTGCCCAATGTAGTTCAATGTCTACTTATTGAAAGAATAAATATACAGAATCCAGGTTCCTCTCAAGCCTAGAGACGTGTGGCTGTTTGATTGATCCTGAAAAACCTTGGTAGAACTTTGGTCTTAATTTTGTAGGCATTCTTCCTAGGACCCAGGTGTTTCTAGACGACCGTGCTCAGGAAACCTCACTAACAGTTTTCATCACCATATCTGCTTGCACAGACACTTGCCTTCTGTTTTATTTTATGTACTGATTACAGAAACGTAATTAAAATAATAAATAAAAATGGCACTGTCCACTGGGGACCTAGAATTCATTCACAAGGGGATTCCATAGGTGCTGACCCCTGCTTCACTAAATACACATTTCAGTGGGGAAAGAAAGTGCTCATATATGATTAATGAGCAGATGTGTGTCCACTGGCTGCTGTCTTCTGTAATTCAAGGTCATGGCTCTCTGAGGTTTGGTTCTTTCTGCTCTATGAACTTGAAGATGAGATGTAAGCTGTTGTTTTCAGGGAGTGGAGTTGTTTCCAATTTGTTTCTTTTGTATGGCCCATTTATGGTCATATAACTGTTTCATTTCCTGAATGCTGGTGTATATAGTGGGTACTGTAAGATGATTCTTTGTGGAGATTTCACATTTCTGGACATTGTGGAAGGAAAGGCCTTTATAGCCTTTTCTGCGTGACCTCTGAGCAAGCTTGTATAGCACAGGCTTGGAAGATGAAGACAATGTCTTCCTTTAATCAACTTTGGGAAAGGCTTGTCTGCAGAATAATACAGACTGAAAATCTTAAGCTTGTGACTCTTTGTGAAACAATGTTCTATATGGATATTGCTGGTCTTAATTATATTTTGTTTGTGAATTGAAATTTCAAAAATTGTCCCAAAAATATGATAATACCTTAGTTATTTATTTGGTCTTATTTTCCTTTTTCTGACCTGGAGATCTTGTCTCTTCTACCTGTATGTATCCTTTAAAGTCTGACATGATATCTCATTAACTTGAAAAGAGTATAACATTTTGGTCATTTACGGTCCTGACTTTTTTTTGTTGCTGTTGTTGTTAAACAGGAATGTTATATATGACACAAATACAAACGTTTGTGACCATCTCTCATGAGCAGCAGTTTAAAGGACTCAAAGAATTCAATGTAGAGAACAAAAGTCCAAGGAAGAGAACATGAAAAGAGTCTTCTAGTCTTTGAAGAGTGGTGTTCAAAAAAGAACACTTTGCCTGGGCTATGGAAAAGGACAGAGTTCAAACTATTATGTTGAAGACAAAATGAAGCACATCTCAACCAATCTCTAAAGAGATACATCTTTTCCCTGCAAAGAGCTGTAACCAGTGCACACAAACGTTGGATTTTATAATTAAGAAAGAAATTGCTGGGTTCTAGTCTTTCTTAGGCTCTATAATACAATGCATTCATGTTCATGAGTGGGGGAAGCATTTGAACAAGTCACTGGGATAATTTATAATGACACCCTTCCTAGATGTGAGATCAGTACATATTCTATCACAGTTCTCTTACTGATACGTTCCTTCTAGACCACAGTCCAGGAGAAACATGGGGTTCTGTGTCTACAGTTTTAAGGCAGTACTTGTACTTCTTTCTAAATACTTTTTCTTGTACTTATACCTCTTAACAGTAAGGGGACACCTTATAAGAGGAGACCTCTGGTTCAGAGGGTAACTGGAAACATGTGGGAAGCCTTTGGCAGGATCTAAGCAAGCCGTATTGACCACCTCATCATCTCTTTATTTGTCGCCTATGCAGTTATTTAGCTATGTACTCAGTGCTCTTTTATATATGAAGAAACTGAGGGAAAGTGAACATTTCCTGTTCTGAAAGGATTTATATCCATGCTGTGGCATAGATAAATAAATCTATACCTAACAGTTCATTTTTCCTTAGTAGTGAGACAGGCATAAACTGAACACTGTAAGTGTTGAGGTGGGAACATTCAAAACCAACCTAGTCACAGAAGGATGGTGAGGAAGAATTTTGAAAGTGAAGTCATGCAGTAACTTTCATGCGGTAAGACTATTCTAGTGTACAAAGGTCATATTTTGGCCTTGTTTTGATATGGTTTGTGGCTATAGCAAAAATATCAAAGTCTAGATACTTCATAAAGAAAATAGATTTATCTAGCTCACTATTCATGAGTCTGTATGTCTAGGTGGCAGGGCATTAGCTTCAGTGAGGACCTCAGTACTGCATGGCCTCATGGCATATAGCATAATGGTGTGTATGTGTGTGAGGGAACAAATATCAAAACAGGAAGCCAAGGACTCTGTCTCTTCTATACCTGAGTTCCCATAACAATTGCATAACGAAATGCATGCTTGTGTGGGTAATGTATAAGTACTTATACGTATGTTTGTGCATGGAGAGTCAACCAATGTCTGGGGTCTTCCTCAGTTTCTCTCCACATTACTTTTTGAGCTAAGGTGGGCCCGAAGTTCACTCCCTTAGATGACTTAGTTGTCCAATGAGTCTAGGGATCCTTCTGTTTCCTTTCATCCCTTAGCACTCAGATTACAGGCTTATATTGCTTTGTCTGGCCTGTTTTAGCACTGTTGTTGATTTGAACTTCAGTCCTAATGTGATTAGGTACTTCACTGACTGAACCATCTCCCCAGTGCCCCAGGAGAACTTAATCCCTTTTGAGGATAGTAGTCTGTCCCAGTGACTCACTTTTAGTTCTTTAACACATTGATCTCTGAAAGAGCTTGCTCTACATTCACAGTTAGGATTAACTCTCTCTCTGAGAGAGAGAGAGAGAGAGAGAGAGAGAGAGAGTGTCTCACTCTCTCTTTGTCTCTATGTGTGTGTGTGTGTGTGTGCATGTGTGCATGCGTGTGTGTGTGTGTAGAAACCTGAAATCAGTTCTGGATTTGTCACTATCATCCAGGTGAAAGATATTAATGGTTGAGCAAGTATGATTAATTAATACTCTGATTTATGGACATAAAAGTATTTGGGGTTTAGAAACCATTTGTATTTCAGCATATTCCATGATCCTAGAATGTGTAGATAGTAAGAGTGGTGGCTGGTGCTAAGGTGGAGGCATCAATGGCATCAGGTAATCGAGACAGCAAGGGCAGGGTACCAACCCTCCTACACTCTGAAAGGCATTGTGGGTGCTGGTTGTGTCCTCCAGTGCCTATGGAGATCATTTAAAGACCCAGTACTAAAAGACCTCTCCTTGGGAAAGAGCTTGGTTGCTAGGAAACCAATGGCCACTGAAAACCACACCTACAGGGCAGCTCCAGATGAGGCCCTTTCTCTTTAGAAAGGAATTTCTAATTCCTCCCTTGAGCTGTCACTGCCTACATATTTAATTTCCTTTTGGGGGGTGGATGCAGCAGCCATCTGGCCTGCTAACAAAAGGTTTCTAACTGATTATGCAAAGTGTTCAGAGTTAAAACTTGGCCAGATGTGAGTCTTTGTTTTTTCACCCCTCCTTTAAAATAAGAAAACTGAACAGTGAGCAGCTTTTGTCCTTTTCTTTTTTTCTTCTTCCTTTCCTTTCCTTTCCTTTCCTTTCCTTTCCTTTCCTTTCCTTTCC
>LOEQ01005351.1:110736-122248 GCA_001685075.1 Bramus lutescens
CTCTCTCTCTCTCTCTCTCTCTCTCTCTCTCTCCTCTCTGGCAAAGATTTGATCATGATCATGTGTTTTAGGGAATACTTTTGAACAAGTTTGACTGAACATGCAGAACTTTAGGCAAAGAACTTAGGTTGGCATGGAAGCAGATAAGGGGAAAGAATAAGAAGAAATTTTCTATTAACACTTTATGATCAGTTCGGGAAAAGGACTAGAGATAGGCAATATGGGAAATAAGGAACAGTATATACTAATATTTGTGCCATGGACCAGCAAATAGCCCAACACCACACTGCTTAGTCTTTGGAGTATCCTTAAAACAGACTGCTAATAGATATCAGTATTGAATCAAAATTCACAATATGTACTCCTCCTGTACACCCATCATGTGTGTCCATCAAAGCAAATAATCAAAGCAACTCAACCAAGTCTAGTAACAGGAATCCAAGATGAAGGAAGAAGCTTGAGATGTCCTTCTAACCCTGGAACAGCTTCCTTTCCTGTGTGTATGTCAGGGCTAGAAGAGGGCATTTGACAGTTCCCTTAGAAGTAAGAGATGTCACCAGAAATTCTAGCAATGCTTCACCTAGCAGAGGTGTTTGCATACTGATGACCACTCTTCTCTGCTCATCCTCACAGACGACCTCAGGCTCCTTAACAGATGTGCCAAAAAGAACAGATATAATAGCTGCCTGTCTGAGCTAAGAGAAGTTCTGTTCTGGGCTAGTCAATAAGATCAAGAGAAAGAAAAAAAGAAGGAAAGAAAGAATAGGAGGAAGGGCGAAGAGGGGAAGGGATGAGGCATGGCAGTTCTACAAATAAATTATAGAAAAAAAATTAAGAAAAATTAAAGCTACAGACAAGAAGTCCAATCTAGAAGAATAGGAAGCAACACAAGAGCAGGAATCATAATCCCACAAGAGTTTAGAGGTGCTCCACAGCCCAGTAAGTGAGAATTAAATACACAGAAAATGAGTGTTCAAGGATAACAGAATAAGGAAATAGATTACCACCCTAAGGAGTATAACATCCTGGGCTGGGGGAAGGGAATGTAAGGTAAAAAATATTTTCATTACAGAACTAAAAAGCAAAGTTCAATAAGTAAAAAAACAGGAACAAACATTACTGAAAAACCAGTTACTGAAGAGATAGAGAGGCTTGGAAAAGTGCAATGAGCACAGATTGCATATAAACAGACAGGCTGAGAACAGGGAAGGAAGGCAGAGAAAAGTTATCTGTCACTCAGTTCATCTGATGAACATTAGGGACTGCATCTGTGGGCCAAAATCCTCCTAAAGGTTACAAATAACCTGCATGAGAGGTGAAAGTCTGGGGGGCATAAGCACCAAGGGAAGCATCAACGAGGTCAGGGGCTAGGAAATGTAGTGGTAGAGATGGTGCTGTCTTGTTCTGTTTGCTCACAGATGGCCACGAAGGATAACCACCATGACCCTGAGGAACGGTGGCGTCTTCAGGACCCTAGTGTGACTAGCAAAGAGTCAGCAGCAGGGAAGGTGCTGGGAGCTGAGGGCAGAAAAGTCCCATAAGCCATTGGAGGGGTGATGTAAAACTTTGAGCACAGGAGCATGTGGATCATCACGGCATCTCACCGTGGCTGATTTGTTGGGGCTAGACTACTGGGAAGATGAGCAGGGATGTGGTTCTGAGGTTCTTGGAATAACGAAAACAAGAAATGGGGGTGAGTTACAGCAGAGAGAGGTAGCGTTTGGATGCCTTCTCCATGGTGAAATGTAGATGGCATAGGGATATGGGCTTTTAAAGAATGATTAGGTCATGAGGAGTGCACCATGATGATTGAATTAATCTCATGAGAGTGGGTTAGTCATCACAAGACAGGGTTGTTATAAACTTGGCCTCTTTAGCATAAGCTGTCTCCACCCCACCTCTCCTGTGTTCCCTCCCCCTGTGATAGCCTCCACCATGCATGAGATTGAGTACATGGCTCTCAGCTCAGCTTTTGGACCTCCCTTTCTCCACAACCTAAGGTAAAATGAGATAAATGTGCTTCCTATGAGCTCAGGGTTTGAATGTTTGAGGCCCTGCTTGTGGTGTTATTGCAAAGACTGTGAACCCCTGCTGTGCAACCTGTGAACCCCTTAGGAGATAGGGTCTGACTAAGGAAAGGAGCTCAGTAGGGTTGAATTTTTGAAGGTTGGTCCATAGTCCTTGCTTCCTGTTCCTCCATGATGGGAACAACTCCTTCCAGTATGGACTGAGCCCCTCTCACCCCATCCGCACAAGGATAGATGGCACCTGTCCAAAACTGGGATCCCAAATAAAACTTAATTCTTTTACATTGAGTCTGCCAGATATTTGATCATGGTGACACAGGAGTAATTAATACAGCCTCTGGTATTTATAAATTGCCAAGTCTACAGTATTCTGTTTTTGCAACAGAAAATGAACAAAACGTGGAAATTGGTATGAAGTGGAGAAAGTCTGGATATTTTGAAGGATATGATGATAGGATTTGCAGAATGATCCAAGGTGGAGTTACGAAACAGAGAGAAGCCAACAGTAACTAACTGCAGGCTTTGGTCTGAATGTCCAGAAGGATTGTATTCCCATTTATGAGATTGGGAAGAATGTAGTAGAAACAAGTTTGTGACGGGATCCAGAGTCTGTCTTTAACTTCAATTACATGCAAGGAGATGGTTGGAAGTACAGTTTGATTTCAAAGAGATGTCAGACTAAAGAGATAAATTGGGGACTTATCAATCAATGTAAATTAAAGTCCATGAAGGAGATAACTCAATAAATAGAACTTAAAATTTATTCAAAAATACAGCAGAAAAAAAATGTCTGTGGCTCTATAGGTTTGGGTAATGTACTGTGCTTCAAAGCAATTTGATGTAGACCATCTAAGCAGAGAGCCTGTGTTAAAACACCCTTGTTCAGTTTCCGGGCTTGCAGAAAGAAGATTGAGCTTGTTTGGCATCCAGGAAGGATTAAGTCACAGAGACAGGGGACAATAAGCCTGACCACAGCAGCATTCAATAGGTGGAGGTAAGAGGCCAGTGACAGCACTTTCTGGAATAAATCACATATGGGACTGAAGAGACTGCTTGGTGGCTAAGCGCTTGCTGCTCTTGCAGAGGACTCTGTTTTAGTTCCCAGCACCCACATCAGGCTGCTCCCACTGCCTGTTACTCCAGTTTCAAGAGACTGGATGCTCTTTTCTGGCTTCTGAGGGAATCAGGCCTGCCTCTAGATCACACACGTACTGGTAGTTGCTCACACCACTCAGTGAATAAAAATAAATTTTAAAAAAGAACATCAGATGTAAATCTTTGCTGTTTGGAAACAGGGTAATAAGACAGGTAGTTTCATATAACTCAACAAACTTGGGAAATAGTTACCCACTCCAGGGGAAAAATTACTTGAAAACGAAATCAGGTCACTTACAAGAGGAGTCAAAGCACACAGCACAGAAATGATGGACATGTGAAAGGGAGGACTGGATCCCTTTGAGTACAGATCTAGTTCAAACAGCCATGAGTTATTCTTACGGAGCCGAATGCAAATACAACAAGTCCTTATAGCATAAAAATGACGGACACTGTAACAAAAGCCAGGAGGTGGAGGGAGGCTTAGACGAGGAAGCGTGAGAATACCAAAGGTTTCTTCAGGAGAACTGTGCAAAATCAAAACCTGTAGGTTAGAAACACCTAATGTCACTAGTGACAATCTTGTTTATTACTAACATTGAGAGACTTAAAAAACATCAGTTACACTAAAGAAATAATGTCATTTCATTTTCATTTCTTCATTTGGATAAAAATTAAGACTAAACACTTTTAATGACACAATGCTTATAAATCATTCTATTTTTAGAAAGTCTATCAACCTATTATCTGAATTTATACATAGAAAACCATGTGGAGCTGTTTTCATCCATACCATTAAACATTTGTTCAGGTTGGGTAGAAGTTACTCTTCTCTGGCTGTGATAAGATACCATGACCAAAAGCAACTAATAAGAGGAAGAGTTCATTTGGATTTAACGTTCCAGAAGGATAAACGTTCATCATTACAGGAAGGCATGGAAGCAGGAGGCCACAGCAGGAATCTGAGAGATCACACCCTCAACCACAGAAAAATTAATCTGAGAACTGGAAGCGAGATGACTGTGAACTCTCAAAGGCCCATACGCTGCTTCCACAGTGGTCTGTTCCTTGAGCACTACCTCACAGCCTTCCTGAACCAATAGAATCGAGCGTTCAAATATGGGAACCTATAGACGACATTTCTCATTCAAACAGCCAACAGGATAGAATCATTCGAGGTTTAGAGATGATGTAATTAGTTTAGTTTTTTTTTCATTTTTCTACTTGTTTGAGTTTGCAAGAACATTTTGTTTTAGTTTTTTTGTTTTGTTTTGTTTTATCCATGTGTAGCTCCCAGAAGGAGTAAGAAGGAGCACTGCTGTGGAATCAAACCACAGGAAAAGTCTTAGAAGAAGAGCCCTAAATAAACAAGGAACCAACAAGGAAAATGTAGATGGGCAAAAGGGGAGGGAAAATATAGGTGCCATAAACAGGAAAGGCCTGTAAAACCCTCCTTGCACTCAGTACTAGGTATATGCCAGATTACTCTGGCAAAATAAAGACAATTAGTAACAGACAAACTCAGCAGACTTGGTGCATTCAAAGACTGGCCCAGGACCAGTTTCTGAGATAACTTGTACCTGTCTCATCCATACCAGATCCTTTGGATAACTCTTGTCCAACATACTCATTTAAGGTGGATGGCTGTTTTGGTCCTCCTGGGACCTTATCTGTATTGGTTTGGCTGCTGGAGATGCTGAAGACTGAGTAATTAAGGTTAGTCATGTGAGAACTTTGCCTATGTGGCTGACTCCCACTGAAAGCCCCTGACACCATGGATCTTGGGAGCTTCTCTGGTTGGTATGCATTATCCTTGCTAGGCTGATATCATTTCTGGAGTCAGAGGAGGTCTGTATGTGAGAGAGGAGAAGCTGGAATTCTGCTTTTGCCTTACATGGAGGAGAGGGTATCCTGGGGCATCCTTCTCCTGGATGAGTTTATATATCTCCTCTTGCTGTACCAGGCCATCACCAAAGTATAACAACTCTTCTGATTTCAGAGTTCTTCTGCTTAATCGTCTGACTTGTGGTAGGTCTCAGGGACCTTGAACATGACCCAGGCTCTGTAGACAAAGCTAAAGTTCATAGAATGTATGTAATCTGCTCGTGATCATACAGTCCGTAAAAGTTTCAGGGTTTACACAAGAATTTTCTCATTCTGAAGCCTAACTTTCCCCTCTGAATAGAGGTTTTGAACCATTTTTCTTTTACGCTGTATACTATTTTGGGATGTGTGCACAAGAAAACGTAGAGTATTCAAATTAGCAACTAGATCAATACTTTCTGCTTTAGAGGTTGTGGGTGGAAGGTTTTGGGACATTTCATTTGTGCCCACTCCTAACAGCCATTGAAGTGCCATGCACTATCTCTGGGAACACTTGTGCCTTTGCACTGCCCTCCCCCATCAGCCTCCTTGAATCTGCCCACCTCCCCCATAGTATCTCGGTCAGTGCATCTTCTGTAGGGTGTCTGGCCATTCTGAAATGCCTAGGACTATCCAACTTTTGTCTCTACTAGTCTGCTCTGCCAGGACACCTCCAGTCCCACCCACACCAGGATAGCTGTCTATTCTGCTTTGATCTTTAGTAGCAGTGCTCCTCAAACTTGAATCTTCGTCACCTGGGACTTTTATGACAATGCAGTCTAGTTTGTTTAGTGGTGCTGGGGCTGAATCCACAGGCTTCTGTAGAACAGACTAGCAGCATTCCCCTGAAGTGCATTCTCTGCCCAAGAGGTTTTGCCTTTTCATCAAGCTTGGGAGTGACTCTGGGAGTCAGGATTGTGGTGAGTGTGGCAAGGGTGCCGAGCCTGTTTTCTTTCTCAGTGCTCATTGCGCTGGATTTTAGTTCACTTTGCTGATTTCCTCCACTCGCCTCTAATATCCCCAAGGAAAGCAATAGTGTCCTCAGCCTGTGTGTTCCCATTATTAACAGAATGGGGAGCAAAAACGAGGCACTAGAAAGGCCCTCAAGATCAATAGAGAAGGGAGAAAAATTCCTTAAGGACGTGCAGGGCTTGCATCTCAGAACTAAGCTAGGAAAAGGACAATTCATGTAAATAAACTCCTTTGCATGAGGGTAGAGGCAGGAAGCTCGAGGTAGGTATTCTTGAGTCTAGCCTGATGTCTATCTTAAGCCCTGAAAGACATTCCTGGCACACGTGATCAGGGTGGAGAGGAAGGAAAACAGGTGTATGTTGCATAGAATAGTTTGGAGAAATGGTTGCTGGGCAATGCCCTTGGTCTATGCTGTCAAGGCAGCTGGAGTGCAGACTGTTTTCTTGGGAAAGTGGTACGTACAACCTGAAACACTGCCTGCCTTGTGTTGAATGCCTGGAGCCCAGGTAGTTATGAGGCTACGATTCCAAACTTGAGCACTAGTAAGTCCAAGATGGAATAGTGCTTTTTGTCGGGGGAATCCTCAAAGGCCCAGGTAAGACTACCTGTTTAACAGAGAATGGGAGAGAGTGGCCTGCCCATTATTATGCACACAATAAGCTGGTAGAGCAGGACACAAGTGGTCCCCCCCTATCTTAATTTAGACTTCTTTCAATGGAAATACCTCTACCTAGAATGGAAAACCATCCTCTGCCAGACAGGGAGAGTACAGTTTTGTATCCATCTTGCTATATTTAGGGTATCTGGGAGAGAACATTATTTCACTCACAAGCAGTCAGAGTAGCAAACATTGACCACAGGATTCTAAGGAATGGCCACTTGTCAATGACCTCTGAATTGAGCTGTCTGAATCTGAGCTAAGCATTGTGCAGAGTCTGCTGGACTGTGGCCTGACATGATGCCCTGTTTGATCAAGAAATAAAGGAGAAAGAAAAGTTACTCCTGATCTTGCAATTCCCTTTATATGGAGGATTTTGACTACAACTTGATGTTAATTAAATTGTTTTTAGAGCCTAATGTATTATATGTAATGTTTGCTTTCTAATGACCAACAGATGGTTTTTCAATGCTAATGAAGGGTGTATAATGACTCCCAGACTCCTAGTACAAGCTGTACAAGTCAGCATGCTGTCAACTAAATGGATTCTTTGGGTAGAGTTAGCACTCCCTGGGGTTGGTCACCCAGCCAGGACTCTGACTACAATGGGTCAGAGTACTTATCACCCTTGTGGTAGCTCACTGCTAGGTTCTTGCAGTGAAGGAATGCTTAGATAAGATTGGCTTTGAACTGTAATGTAGAGAATACACTAGGTGGGGCTTGCTGGATGGCTTCATCAAAAGGTGTTATGCTTGGAATGGATCTTAGAGTTCACATTTCTCTGTTTGAGGAGTTCTCTTTTATTGTTTGAGAAACAGATTTATATATTTTTTATTATAAGAGTCCTATATAGACAGAAAAATAAGAAAACAGTAAAAGATGAAAGAAAGAAGGAAATGAAACAATAAAGAGTAGAAAAACAGAATCTTTAAAAATATCATCCACAGGTTAAGGATACATACATAGATCAGTGAGCCTAAATCTGGTCTGGAATAGTGTAATCAGTTTGTTCATAAGCCATTTGCCAATTTGCTTTTGTCTAAAATTAAGTCCACTTTTGAGTCTTTTTGAAATTTTTCCTTTGACCCTCCATGTTGGGGTGACATGAATTTTTCTTAGCAGAAAAGAATTTCTGATTTAAAAGTAATTTTAACCTAAAAATTTTTACGTATATCTGTGTGTGAATATGTGCATGTGACTACTGTGCTCAAGGAGTTCAGAAAAGGGTGTCAGATCTCTCTAGAGTTAGAGTGAAGTTGGAGTTACAGAAGTAGCAAACTGCCTAATATATGCGTGTGCTGGAAACTCACCTTGGATCCTCTAGAAGAGCAATATGTAATCTTAATGGCTAAGCAAGCTCTACAGCTCTCTAACTTGTTTCTTATTTTGTTGACTATTTCTCATATATTGTGAGTTGTCATGTGCATCTGAGGCAGTGAGTACTTGTAATCCTAGCTCTTGGATTAGGTATTTCTCTAGTGCACTTGCTAAGTGTTCTGGGTCTTTTGGTTAAGTGTAGCTAAATGGCTGCTTCTTGGCAGTTGAACATGAACTGGAGAGATGCTTCTCCCTTCTGCTCCGAGGGACTTAGATACAAACAGGTCTCAGACTGTGAAGGAGATGTATGTGGAAGGACCCAGGGTCCCAGATGACTATGCAGAGCAGAGACATTCTGCCCATTCACACGTGCTGTGATACAGGCAAGAAACAGACTCAGGGGTAGGTCATTGTGATTTGGGGCTTAATTTTTATAGGAACTAGCATTACTTTTCAATAAAATATATGTACAGGCTCCTTGCTATCTTAAAACATTATATTTGGCCCTCAAATAATAGAAGTTTTATTTTTAGTGTTTAGGAAAAATAAACTTGCTTAAATTCAATAGCTTCAAGGCATTTTCTCATGCTGAGAGCATTTTCTCCTACGCAGCTGGCTGGCTATTTTTCATCTTTCAAGTCTTGGTTTAATTATCCTAACTCAAAGACACCTCCCCTGACCATCAATCTAACTAAGTAGCCTCCAGATAACTTACTGTCTGTCACACAGGTGGGCATATAGGGAAGAGGCATGGCCTTCTTCACAGCCCTTGGAGTAACTTTTGGTTCTGCATTTGCCTGTGTGTTCACACGGTATCCTGCTCTCCATGCAAATCCTTGAAGGAAGGCATGGTGAGAGGGTTGCTCTCACTGTCCATCAAGTTCTTAGAGGAGGGCCTGGCCTTGAGTGGGCAGTTAGTGGACATTTGGGGAGAAATGAATGGTTCCAAACATTCTCTGTGTACTTTTAAAAATAATCCGTAGGTAGTGCTTGCTCCATAGATAGATTTGTTCACTTCTTTTAGTAAATCCAAAGCTTACAGAAATTTGGAACCATGTACTAAAGCCATTGGTATTGTCAGACAAGAGCATATAATCTATATCACTCTTGAGACTGAGAGAAAAGTAAGTTGTCCAGGAATGGCTGCCTATCTGCAACTAGAACCTGACTCTTTCTGTACATACAGCAGAGCATCCAGTGGATCAGCAGACTCTAGACATTTGACTTCACTCCCCGTCTCTCCCCTTAACTAGTCATGGCTTCATCCACCAGCTGATGGACACTTTCGCTGCTACTATTCATTTGATTGAGTGTTTTCAAGGGTTTTGTTTCTCTGTGTGTTTCTTGTGTTTTTCTTTTCATTGTTTTTTGTTGTTTTTGTTTGTTTCTCTCTTTGACTGTTTTCTAAAGAGAGAAGGCAAAAACAAAAACAAAAACAAAACAAAAAACCCAAAACGGTATGGAGTTTGTTGAGTGGGGAGGTGGGAAGGATCTGGGAAAAGTTGGCAAAGGGGAAACCACACAGAATATGTTGCAAGAGAAAATATTTTCAATTAAAAATGTATAAAATGGGGAAAACTAGAATGTAGGCTGCATTTTAAAAGCTTTTATTTATCATTTAGCAGTAAATTTATTGACATTTGAACATTTACTTATGCTGTCCTGTAAAAACATGCTTATAAAGTCTTTGAGAATTTCATAGAATATATTTTGATCACATTCACCCCCACTCTCCCTGCTAACTCCCTATCTGCATCTTTGTTCTCTTTTTATAGAAAAGCTCACACCCATTAATATATGGGCAATACCAAGTGGACTTGGTGGGTTATTAAAATAATTAAGATTTCAAGGTGGTGATGCTGGGTGTGTTGGCATAGGTCTTGAATCCCAGTGCTCAGGAGGCTAAGGCAGGTGGATCTATGTATGTTCAAGGCAGACTTGGTCTACAGGGTGAGCTCCAGGACAGCCAGGATTGTGCTGTGAGAACTTGTCTCAAAAAAGATCTATAGGTAGTAAAAGGACAAAAGAAGAAGCAAGAGCACGTGCTGCTGGTGTTTGTGTCGGAGGTCAGGATACACAGCCGTCAGTGCACAGACAGTCTAATGCATTGGCCAATCCCTTCCTGACATCCACTGGTATTTTTCCACTAGCTCAGCTCAGTGCTGAAAATCTGGGTTTCATCTCTTCCTCCTTTGGTGGCAGTCTTGACTTCTGCTGAAATATTTTTGAATAAAGTCTTCCTTGCTGTTAAAACAAAATAAGAAAAAAAAGCCACAATACTACCTCAGTGTGATTGGGAGATTTCAGTGGGTGATGGCTGTCTGCTTATCATCATTAAAGGGTTCTTTACGGAGAAGGTGAGGCTGGCTAATAAATTCTGAAGACTATAACTGTTGTGTCAGGTGACTGTACTCATCTGCACTTACTTAAACCTCATTCATATTTATTGACCTTTTGTTTAAGTGTCAGAGCCTAATGGGATGCTGGGACAGCAGGCATTATCTCTGTCCTTGAGAGGCTCGGGGTCCAGTGGCCTGGAAAGGACATGTGAGCAGCTGATTGCAGGAAAGCACAGGGTTTACAGTTGTGTAAAGGCAGTGAAAGGCCCTGCCTGGGGTGGGGTGCAGGGCAGTGGGGATATCCCTGGCTTCTGTCTAGAAAATCCTCCAAAGCAGCGGCTCTCAACCTTTCTCAAACTGCGACCCTTTAACACAGTTCCTCATGTTGTGGTGATCCACAACCATACTGTTATTTTGTTGCTACTTCATAAATGTAATTTCACTATTGTTATAAATTATAATGTAAATACCTAAGATGCAACCCCAGAGAGGTCACAACCCACAGGTTGAGAACTGCTGGTCTAACACCTAAAGGGGTCTTGGTACAGTTGACACAGTATATAGGCAGGCTTGAATTTGACAGTGTTTTAAAGAGAAAAGGAGTTCTGGAGCCTCTGCACACCTCCTTATGCATCTACTCACGCTCCTCCCTTCTTTTGCATTAGTGCTGGGTCTCAAATCTCAGCGTGAGTGAGAGTAACCTTGAAGGGCTGCTGAAACACCAATTGCTGCTCCTTGTCTATAGAATTCCATATTCAGAGGGTTACAACAGGGTTGGCAATGTGCACTCTAATGCTACCCAGGGGGTTCCCATACGCTTGTGAGGGTATTGCATGTTTGGTTTCAGTTGTTTTAGTATGGAGCTCACAGGGAAGGGGTGTTTGTTTCCATTTTAATAGTCTTTGTGTTTTAGATTTGATTTATATGTCAGTTTTTAATCAATAATTCACTGCAAAAATTGGAAGATAAGGCCCTGACTCTGTACCAGAAGATCCATCGGAGGAGTGAGTGTGTTCCTGACTGGCCAGCAGAAGCGCCGGAAACGGAGCAAAGACTTCCTCAACCCCCCTAAACCTTCTGGTTATTCTGCATGGGCTTCTCTCCCCGGCTACTGCCTCTCTCTTCCTATCACATCCTAGCTTGTGCCAAGGCACCCCTTCCCTTCTTCGGGATCATAAGGTCCCCCACCCAGCTCAGCCTGTTTTGGGGCTGGGACAGGGTGGTGAGTGCAACCAGGCAGG
>LOEQ01005352.1:17745-37926 GCA_001685075.1 Bramus lutescens
TTTATTAACCAATGAAAGTAACACATAGACAGATGACCCTCCTATATCACTGGAACTCTTTCTGTAGACCAGGTTGGCCTGAAATTCACAGAGATCCGCCTGCCTCTGACTCCCAAGCGCTGGGATTAAAAGTGTGTGACACCACTCCTGGCTTATAAGGCTTTTTTTTTTTTTTAAAGAAATATGAGTTTTTAAAAACTTAAAAAGTTTTATTTTTATGTCTGTGTCTGTGTAATATCTATTATGTGTATGTTGGTGCCCACCAAGGCTTAGAACAGGAAGTCAGATCCTCTGGAACTGGGGTTATGGGTGGCTAAGAGTCAACTGACATGGGGTGTCAAAAGCCAAACTCTCCAGCCCAAAAAATATTTTTAAAATTTATAATACGGCCGGGCAGTGGTGGTGCATGCCTTTAATCCCAGCACTCAGGAGGCAGAGGTAGGTGGATCTCTGTGAGATCGAGGCTAGCCACCAGATGTTCCCGATCAAGGTCCTGTCCGAGATTTCGATGTCTCTAACCCTGTCTTGAAAAACAAAAAAAATAATAATAAAAAAAATCTATAATACTGTTTATGTGTGTGCAGGCCTGTGCATATATGGCAAGCTAGCATTATACCTATTCAGCCGTCTTCCTGGCCACTAAGGAAATTACTTTCTGCAACCAGCCAGCTCTGGTTTAAGTGACCCCAACCTCTCAACTCCCCCAAGGGGTCCCAAGGTTGTTACTGAATCTTGCGGACATGTTGCTCACTCCCACTCTTACTCTACTGGCCCATGCTTCTTTCCTTGTGCAAGCCAACACCCCTTATCCACACACTGCAGTGCTGATCACACCTGTCTCTTCACATCTGCGGGTAGACAGGACACCTCACCAATCTAGCTAGGGTCTCTGGGCCATGTTTCTTTGACCAGAAAATCTCTAGCATCTCTGAAGTATAACCTTCAAGTAGGCTTTTTCTGCCAAGTGGAGAGAAGCAGGACAAGAATGAAATCAAATCAATCCCAGGCAGAGGCAGGCGGATCTAAGTGAGTTTGAGGCCAGCCTGGTCTACAGGTCTACAGAGTGAGTTCCAGGATAACCAAAGATACACAGAAAAACCCTGTCTCAAAAAACTAAAAAAAGATATCACTACACAAGAAAACAGACAGGACACACCTTCACCTAATCAAGTCCATTTTATTCTCTCTTCTTCACACCAGGCCTTGTTCCAAACAACTCAGTTTAAAGAGCCTGATATAAGATCTAGGAAGAAAATAATAAGCTTTAAAAACATTTTGGGATTTTATTTATTTTTATTTTACATGTATGGATGCTTTGCCTGCTCCTGTCTAGGCACCACATCCATGCAGTACCCAGGGAGGCCAGAAGAGGAAGTATGATCTGGGACTGGAGTACATACGGTTGTGTGACCCAGCTCCTCTGCAAGAGTACCCAGTGCTCTTAACCTCATAGCTGTCTCTCCAGCCCCAGCAAGCACAATTTTGCTAATAATGATTCACAGGAGCTTCACAATGGAGTCTTTGAGCCTAACCTACTTGTGTGTACTGAAGAGTGATGTGAGAACTACACGGCCAAGCATTCAAAGGTGGGTAGGCTCACGCAAAGCAATGAAGAAACAGCCCTCTATGGTCAGTTCTACTCAGCACATCCTTCACCACGAAGACACTCTCCTGCAAGTTCCTCACCTGCGAACACCACAGATGCACCTACACAACCTCACAATCAAAGCCCAAAACAAGGTTTTCAAAGAATTTAGTTAGGAAAAATTTTAAAACAGATTAAAAGAAAAACAAAATCTGTAACCAGGTGATCATTAACAACGCTAGGCTAATTAAACTGTGGTTATCTCATTGATTTGTAAACAAAGTGCTTAACTCCCACAGACAAGTGCTTGTTGGTGACCTTAACGTTCATAGCCCAAAAGGGACCTCCCCCATAAGGCAGGTCTGGTAGCAATTCTTCCAGTATATACTTTTTGTAAAAGCAATTAAGCCTGGAAATGCAGCTACTTAAAGGCTGACGGAAAACAATGCCATGCATCTTCTTTATACAAAACCCTGAAATGTCTTCCTCCCCGCCCCCTACCCCCTTGCAATTCGAGAGCATAGAATCTAGGGTCTTGAGCTGTACAGAGCTCTGCTATCCAGCTACATCCCACCCCATTCCAAAAGTTCTAAAACAGCTCCAAGGATGCAGTATTGTTTACTGTACTACCTACTGGACACATACGTTACAGGGACAGTGGAAATGACTTAAAATACTGACCTCTGAGTTAACCACGCCATCCTCCACATCACCACCCCCAAGGTCAACGCTGGTTTGTTTTGCTGTTTTTAAGCAAAGTTGGAGTTTTAATACAGACTTAATCACATACATTAAGAGAGAACAGACAGAAATTCATACTTTAGGAAAGGACAGTTGTACACCCCAAGTGTGGGCGTATCTCAAGAGAGTTGAGCCAATCTTGATATTTAAGGGACACCTATGAGTAAGTAGTGTGATGATTCTAAAAATGAAAAAGTGGCAAGTTAACAAGACAGAAGCAGAGCGAGCTGAAAACTAAGAGCTGGAAGTGTGTCAAAGTGTAAACCACAGGGAAGAGCCATGACTCTGAGAGTCCAAGACCACAGCCACCATAACCCTTGGGTCCCAATGCCCCAAGTGGCATGGTTTGTAAAAATGAGGCATGAATATCACAAGCTCTATTTCCATCCATCCAATTAATTCAATGGGCTCTCCTTAGCTTATCCCCTGTTCACCCTGATCTGACTGCCAAGGAGCTTCAAGAGAAGCATAAACACTGTTCAAAATTACATTGGCCTGCAGGTTCTATATATCTTTTGAAAAAGGGGAGGAGTCACACCTCAAAATTAACCAGACCTGAAGACAATACAAGCCCATGAACTTCTAGAGATAGAGACAGAGCAGCCAGCCTTTCCAGGCAGGGCTGCAGAGTGTCACGGTGGATTTCACGCTTCTCCTATCAAATGTATTTTTATGCACTTATCCACCACCAAGACTGAAATATCCATGACAGTTAGAAATAGGAAAATAATAGCGTGGCTTTTTCTTTTTCTTTTTTTTTTTTNTTTTTTTTTTTTTGAGTTTCAGTTGTGTAAAAAAAACCACATTTGGTTAAACTTCAAAGTTCTTGCTGGGCTTTAAGGATGGATGTACAACGACAGCCCCTGACAGAGGCATATGCATGACTGTACTGATGCCTGCACATGCATGCTACGACTCGCACGGAATCAAGCAATCACTTGTCTAGTTTTAAGTCAAACTTTCACTATGAAAAGTTTTTGCCAGAATTGGGAAAATGAAGCCGACAATTTTGAAACTACCCTGAAAGTCTTCAGATCTCAGGCAGCTACAGAGAAATTTAAATTCCTAAATATAGTGTCCCAGCATGGCATTCTAATGGCACAAACGAATGGGTTTTCTTTAATGAATGAGGAAGAGCACTCAACCAGCGTCTCAAAGTGTCATGTGACTCTCTAAGGCTGGGTGTCTTTGATACTTACATTGACTAATCCAAAATAGTGCTCGTTGACCGGAAACTGTTCTGGACCAATCTCTTTCTCTAATGCCGAGGCATTGGCGCCCTGTAAAATGAAAACCACAAATCTCAGGATTTACAATATTTCTACAATGTCCAATCACATAGGCAGAGACATCCTTTAAAAGATCAAACTCATATCACAGCAATAAAGAACAAAGAATGATATTTGAAGATGAACAGCTTTATTCACGTAACTAAATCCCAGTTTTACAGAACCAGTCAGGAAGTATGCTCCTAACACACCCTTTCCTCCTAAGCAACCAAAGAGAACCGCTGACTTCTCACAGGGCAGAATCTGATGGCATTCACCCTGGAGCTGAAATCCTATAGAAGGCAGGCTCTCATAGTACAGGGCCAGCCCGCACGTGCAAAGGGACTCCTAAAGGATGGGGAACCATCTGTGAAAGGCTGCCCAGGACTGGACCAGTATCTATAAGCCACTGTCTGAGAGGAAGACCCAGAAGTAACAGCCAGAGCGCAAGGAGTAAGCAGCAGTGACCATGCAGGCAAAGGGACTCCAACAGGAGACACTTCCAGGATCAGAAATACTAAACAGAACCAGACTCCAACAGACAGAGAGCATCCACTCCCTCCCATTCACATCTTTCTCCCTTTGCTCAACACCCAATGTCAATGTCACATGGTGCGCGGCTGCCCTGCTTTGTCCTTGTCCTGCCCACCACCTCCTCACTCACCAACACTGTGTTTTCCGCTACTCTTTCATTTTCTTCTTCAGAGAACACAGGCCAGTCTGATTGCTGGACCCCAGTGTTCCAGCATCCTGAGAGCTAGGACTTATCTGATGATATTTATTATTTTCTTAATAATTTCTTTTTATTACTTTTAATTATGTGTATGTGTGTTGAGTTTGGGTATTTATGCACGTGAAGCCAGATCCGCAGGAGCTGGAGTTACAGGTGTGTGTGAGCTGTCCGACATGCTGAAGTAGCCTCAGGTCCTCTGCAAGAACAGTATGCACCCTGAACTGCTGAGCAAACTCCCAATCCCTGATCCTATTTCTTCACCTCTTCCTTTTCAGTCCACTTTTGGCCAAGACATAATCCAGTTCTACAGGAAGACAACAAGGAAATGTACTGACTTGTGCTTGCCATTGGGATAACAGGAAGAAGAAACAAATCCCTTTCAACAATTCATAACCACAAGCTAACCCTCATGAAAACTCATGGCTCTAATCTGTGTGTCTGTGCAATGTAACAGCAGCAGCAGCAAACCCACACAGGACATGAAGTTCAACGACACCCTAAATGAGCAGTGAGTGCTTCCCTACCCCACAAACGGCAAAACTGCCAACACACTTGTGTGGAAGGTGGATTCAATTCACCCACAAAGAAGTTCAAACAAACAAAACGCTAAGAAATTGAAGTTCAGAGCCAAAAATTACCAACACAGGCTAGAAAGTATAAAGAGTAAGAGGCAACAAAGTCCCAAGCTCAAGAGATCAAAAAGCTGCAAGGGGCAGAAGTGCCTGGAGCGGCACAGAGAGAAAGCCGCAAACAATGAGCTGCCCCTTGGCATGAGCCCAAGACCCTAAAGGTCAACTGGGTTCTTAGAAAGGACTCTGGGAACACTCCTAGCAGTTACAATAACACCCGTGATGTCTGAGAACTAAGCAAGATTGGTACTGTGTCACAGATTTAATCCATTTCCTGTCGCCATGAGACCAACTAAAACTCAAGTTTCATTAAAATTAGAAATGTTTTACAAAAAAAATCCTGTGAAAGGATGACTCCACTATGTAAGGGCTATAGAGACCAGGCTTCCTAGGGTATCACCGAGCTGTAAAGCTATGGGCTGGAGTCTGGCCTGGGCCACAACATCAAGTGATGAAGGGATACTTCTCCACCTGGGAAACACATCAAATACATATACCTCCACAGGGACACTTCTTTAGCACATGGATGGCACAATGTAAGACAATCCACCGACGACCAAAGTCCAGAACAAAAGACAGGGAGGAGCCAGCATCACAAGCTGATGTAGTTATTATAAATATTAAGGTACTAAAGTATATTAGGTATAAATAATTAAGATACATAGATATTAAGAATTTGCAGGCCACAAGTGCCAGGTATGCCTCTTGACTACCCAGGATAAATTCTTGCAAGGATGAGGGCTTCCCATATGGACAGATCACCAAAGGATAACAGTAAAACTGCAGAGACACCTGGGGCCTGTCACTCTGACAAGAAAGTAGTAACAGGTTAAACATTGCTGGCAAACAAGGATACCATTTTACGGTTTCCCTCACTGACATAGGGAAGGAAATACACAGTCAATAAGCCTTCCTCTACTTTTATGAGAAATATAAAAATCACACGAAAGCAGGATGATACACTGCAATGTTTTCATAAAAATAATTAACTTACTTTAGTATAAATATTATGTTCTTTGAAATTAAAATCTCAGCTGGGCAGTGATGGTGCACACCTTTAATCCCAGCACTTGGCTGGCAGAGGCAGGCCAATCTATGTGATTTTGAGGCCAGCCAGGTCTACAGAGCGAATTCCAGGACAGGATCCAAAGCCACACACACACACAAAAAAAAACCCTGTCTCAAAAAACAAAAAACAAAAGTGCTACATGTAGTGGCGCACACCTTTAATCTCAGCACTCAGGAGGCAGAGGTGGGGAGATCTCCATGAATCTGGCCTACATAATGAGATACAGGTCAGCCACAGCTAAATACTGAGACCCTGTCTCAGGGAAAAATAAATAAAATAAAGAGAAAAAGAAAACAAAACAGGGGGCCGGAAAGATGACTTAGTGGTTAAGAGCACTGGTTGTTCATTCCAGAAGACCTAAGTTCAATTCCCAACACCCACAAGGCATCTTACAACTGTCTCTAACTCCAGCTCCACGGGATTCAACACCCTCACACAGATATACATACAGGCAAAACACTAATGCACATACGATTAAAAACAATTATGAAAAATANGAAAAGCCTGTGTTCTAACACTGACTATTCCAGTCTGTGAAGACGGTAGACTGTGCTCTGATGCATCAGGAGAGTACATAAGCCAGGCCAGGGTCTTCCCTTTGGGGAACTTTACTACAGCTTCTTGGTTGGGAAATGAAGGCCCTATCATATAGCCCTCAGGCAGGCTGGCAGTGGACTGGCAGAATGACAGCTGCCCATCCTGAGGCTGCACCCCTGACCTAGTTCTCACATGAACCACAGCATCACCGGGAAGAGCCATGTGGTCTCGGTTTCCTCCCCGGTAAGGAAGAGACTAGATCTATGAATGCACTGCAAGCCCACAGCACACCACACAGAATCCTAAATGGTGTTGTAGCATAGACACAGCTCAAGTATGAACTTTGAGCTCCATATTTACAAAGCCACAAAGCAGAGTACAGAACTCTAATCATTACTTCTCTGGAAACATGTAAAGGAAGAACAGAGCACGTGCCCAGTGTCCCAGTAGGCATCGTGGAAAATATAAACAATCCCAGGATGAGGACTCACTTAGCACAAAGCAATCCTGGGTAAAGCATACACAATGGAGCAAAGCCTACATCGGCAAACATTGCTGTCTCTGGGGGAGATCAAACACTATACAAGCCACCACCAAGCTCTATGATGACAATCACTGCCTCTGCTGCTACCAAGGCCTTATGAATGGTGGTTACATGCAGGAAGAAGCCACCTAATTGTTTCCCATAGGGTGTATACATGTTTATCTCACCCTCCCACCTACTGCCCATCACACCCCAAAAACCTCCAACCCCACAGGGAAGCCTTCCTGCAAGTCTTCCAAGTTTTTAAGAATGGCTATCTTCTCAAAGGATACTTGGAGTAGTTTGCTTTCTCTTCTATCAGCATCAGAGCAGTACATGGAATACTGAACATGTAAACCCCATCAGTAAACTCAGAAAACCTTAATCTGGGACTAAATTCATGGTCAAATGATTGTAAATTTAAATTCCTAGCTCTCCATGTTTTCATTCTCATCCAACAGTAGAATATATACCACCACAAGGTGTGACAAAGAAGCAACAAGTGACATTTGGGTCCTTTTATAGTTCATTAATAAAATGAACAACAAAACAATAGGTATACAATATTAGCTCCCAAACCTAAAGAGCCACTACAAATTCAAAGTTCCCATCAAATGTGTACTGAAGGTGCAACCTTCCAACTAATGACTCAGAAGCTCAGAGCAAAGTCTGCGTATACAACTCATGGCTAAGAGAACTGAGATTCACCTTCAACCTTCTATGGCAGCAAAAGATGGAATCATGAGGGGCTGACCACATGCTAGCTAACCCTGCCCCCTCCTGCTCTCTCAAACTCATGGCCATACATATGCATAAATATATAAATATAATTCGCTTAGTCCATATAATGTTACTTGTGTGTATACCATTCCAGGGCTGATCAACTGGTACTAGATAACTAATTAGGGGCTCATCCCTGAGAAGACAACTTCTCCTCTCAGTAGTCATTAGTTTTCTGTCCCCTTTTACCTAGGGGTGAAGCCCGTGAGAGGTGCCATTCCATGTTGGAAAATTTATTGATTAGTGGTGTAGTTGTTTTGGTCTTGTTTAGGCAGCCGTAGTGTTGAAGCTTCCATGTCATTTCGGAGACACAACTTCAAAAGTTCCTGGTCCTCTGGCTCTTACAGTCTTCCCATACCTGCTTTAGTGATGATCCTTAAGCCTTAGTGGCAAGAATTGTATTGCAGATGGGGCTATGGATCCCTTGATAAGTTTTCACTGCATTTTGACTAGTTGTGGGGTTTGTAATGTCTCTACTTATGTAAAGATTCTCTGATGAGGTGTAAGAGCTACATGTATCTGTGGTTTAGTAAGGTAGAGGTGGGTTCATTATGTCACCAGCCACAGGGAGTTGGCTACATTTAGTTCCCCCCAAGATGTGCATTCCACTGTTGCACCCTGCCGTGCTGGACAGTGTTGTGGTTCATAGGCATTACAGTTGGGTAGCACTACTGGCTGCTTCCTTCCCTTGGAAGGCCGCAGAGCACTTCCAGTACTATGAAAGCTTGTCCTCAAGAAGGAGGAGTCTTTCAGGTCAGACCCAGATCACATCCTCCAAGTCCTATGTCTGAAGTGAGGAGACTTAGTCACACAGGTCTATTTAGTCTCAAACTCACTGAGGTATATTTTATGTGAAGTTTTCAATGTCAAGTAGTATGATTAAGTTTTAGACTATGAGATCTTAAATCTACATATCACTGTCTTAGTATGGGTTTCTGTTACTGTGAAGAGACACCATGACCTCAGCAACTCTTATAAATGAAACATTTAATTGGGGTGGCTCACTTACATCTTCAGAGGTTCAGTCCATTATCATCATGACAAGGAGCATAGCAGCACACAGGCAGCAGACATCTTAATCTGAAGACCACTGAGACACTGGGCAGTATCCTAAGCATAAGAAACCTCAAACCCTGACCCTATATGATACATTTCTTCCAACAAGGTCATACCCACTTCAACAAAGTCACACCTCCTAATAGTGTCACTTCCTATGAGATTATGGGGGCCAATTACATTCAAACTACCATAATCACCAAGTACATTACACATGTATTTTATGCTTATAAGCATAATAATAATCTATAATAGAAAAACTATCATATATTAGAAATATAAGGGGGATGATGCAGATATGACTCAGCAGTTCAGAGTGCTTATTGCTCTTTTGGGTGGTGGTAGCCTACACCTTTAATCCCAGCATTCAGGAGGCAGAGGCAGGTGGATCTCAGTGAGTTCGAGGCCAGTCTAGTCTACAGAGCGAGTTCCAGGACAGCCAGGACTGTTAAACAGAGGAAATCCTGCCTCAGGAGAAAACAAAAAACAAAGCAAACAACAACAACAACAAAGAAGGCTTACTGCTCTTGCAGAGTACCCAGGTTCAGTTCCCAGAACTCACATCAGGGTGGCTACTGCCTAAAACTGCAGCTCCAGGGGATCTGAGGCCCTCTTTTGTTCTTCACAAGCACTGCACATACCCACATGAAAGCAAGCTGGCAGGCAGGCAGACACACAATTTTAAACACAAACGAACTTTATATACATAACCTTAAAATTTTGAAAATTAATCCTCAAAACAACCTCTTTAAAGATCCTAATTTTATATATAACAAAACCAGTATTCTATATTAGTTAAGTTCTAACAAATTTTTATTACATTCTTTTTCACTATGTAATAAAAATTATTTTGATATAATGAATCCAGACATTTTTACTTGAAACACAGCTTTTCAAATTTCAAAAATGTTCATCTGCTCTAAGAAAGGAGGCGGTGACTATCCAGCCAAAACATCAGAGTATTGCTGACTTTCAGAAGACCGTAAGTCTTCTAAAACAGTCACTAATGCTGATGTGACTTGAAATTATCATGAACTCACAGGGAGGGAGGGAGGGAGGGNGAGGGAAGGAGGAGAGAGGAGCACACCCCCAGGAAGCATCTCAGTCTCTAAGCACCATTCTCCACTGAAAGAGGCTGCAGAGTGCAAGGCTTGGGGTGGAGGGTGGGCAGTTACAAAAGAAATACAGAACAGGACGATGTGCAAAGTGCCCTGTGAGGCCTGCTGCCTATAAGGGATAATCTGAGCCTTTATCATCAATGCTGACATGGATCACAGTCTGTACAGGCAAAGTCCGAGCTGCTTTAAATACATGAATGAATGAATGAATGAATGAATGAATGAATGAATGAATGAATGAATGAATGAATGAATGAATGACGGGAACCCTATTTCCTAAAATGAACTAACTAAACACGGAAAGCCCTAAATCTAGTAAGTAAAATTTGATGAGGAACAATATATTTACCTTCATCTCAAAAGTATCTCCCTAGAAATTAATTACAAAGTAAAACACAGTAATAACTTTGCAGTGGAAAAACCTGACGAACCAGTATTCCTACTTGGAAAAAGAATATAATCCAAATCTAATCATGACAAAACATCAGCCAAAGCCAACTGAGGAATAGCACATGGAATGGCTGGCTTGTTCTGCTCATAATGTCAAGGTCAACTGAGACCATAACTGCTGGGAATGGCTATGAAAAAGACATTACCAAATGGTCCAAAGAAACTGGGTATATGCTCAAACATAATATTTGCAAAACAGATTTAGCAAAATGTAAAAACAGTAACCCCAGGAAGTTCTCATACAACACTTGCAACTTTCCTAAAACCTCAGATTAGATTAACACAGCTGCTCCATTCACAACCTGGAAGAAACTATGCATGACAAATGAATGTGACATGCACAAGATCCTGCATTGCTTCTCAGCACACGGCCAGGGCAGTTTCAGTCTTTCACTGGTTTTGTGGAATGGCCCAGGCCCAATTCCACTCTCCTCCTTCCATACTGACTGGTGGACATCTTCCATGAGAAGCTTCGCCGCAAGTGCCCAGTTTCCAGTCTTACTGTGGGCAACTGGTGCGCACTTCTGGCCCACAGATGCTGTGGCTGAGTTCCCTTCACCAGTCTGCCTACTCATTGTTTAAATCATGCTGGAGCACTTATTCAGGTTCGTAGCTGGCTGTTGACTCAATAACCAATTACCGTGTTTCTTCTTTCCGTGCCCTGTGGAACAAAGCCAAGTGGCAAGCCCCTTGAAGGCTGGCTATCTGAAAGAGAAGACGCTTATGGTTTCCACCTGGTTGGCAATAGTGACACTCCCATTCTGTCCCACAATGAGTCACTGAGCATTCTTCCCAGAATGTGCTGGACCTCTGCACCTACTTCCACTTTACAGTAAATCAAAGGGCAGAGAAGAAAATTAAAAGACCACAGGAAACACTCAAACCCAAAGTCCTTAGTCTGACAACCAGACCAACTGCTTAACAGCCATGTTAAACATGGAAAAAGAAGAGACTGCACTAGTTTACAGGAGGTAAGAAGTGAAGATGTGGGCTGTGGAGATAGCTCAGTCAGTGGTTACTAAACAGTCGTGAGGACTGGAGCTAAAAGTCACAGAAAGCATGTGTAAAAATAAAATTCAAGTCTGGCATGGTGGTGTGGTGTAAACCTTTTACACAGCAAGAGGGAGGGGAAGACAGGGGATCTGCAGAGGCAGATGAATCTGTAAGCTTGAGGCCAGCCTCAACATAGCAAGTTCCAGGAGAGTCAGGACTAGAAAGAGACGTCTCAAAAAAGACAAATAAAATAAAGATGCAGCGTGGTAGAATGTGCTATGTGTTTATAATGCCAGACTGAGTAATGGGGAGGTGGACACTGACAGCCTACTTCTTATAGTTCCAAATCAGTAAAGGCCCTCCCCCAAAAAAGAAATGGTGGATGGTGCCTCATGAATTACAGTAGAGGTTGTCCTCTGGCCTCCACACACACAAGCACCTGCATACCAGTGCTCACCTGCTCTGTGTGTGTGTGTGTGTGTGTGTGTGTGTGTGTGTCTCACACACACAATGGAGTTATTAAGCAGGAGATGGGGGAACTCAGACAGTTGAGCACTGGCCCCTGACAGGCCCTGAATAGTCTGGAAAAGTTGATGGCAGTGGCAGCTGCTCCATGGGTCAAAGTCCCTCTGCTTGAGGACTTCAATACGTAACTGCACTAGTTTATGGTGGAGGTGGCGCGGGGATGATCCAGTCATCTTGTGTACCAGAAAACAACTCACGCTAGAATCCAACGGTTGTGTACATTGCTCTGGAGCCATTTAAAAGCACACAGTCCCTGCTGCCTGCAACTTCACCTCTCTGCCCTCCCCCTTTCTGCTTTGGCTTCATGCCTCACTCTCTGCTGGACCAATCCCGGAGCTCATGGTAATTATAGTAAATAGATTCTGCAACTTCCCTCCCTTCAGAGTGGCTGTCAAAGCTCCAGGGAGTTTCCTTCATGATGGACAGCAGGTTAACTGCAGCACTGCCGCCTTCTGACAGAGGTAGCCCTCAACGGATCTTTCCATCAAACTCAAGCAACAATGCAGATAAAAGCCTCTGGGCCAAGGAACTGAATTTACACACTTTCTACAGAAAAAACTAAGCTACAAGAAAAGAATCTTTGGTAATCGACTGGTTAGCTGATGGCCTCCTGCATGCCCATTTTCTTCCAGTATGCTGTTCCTGATGAGTAGCTTTTCAGAAGGAAAGGCAAATTCATAACCTAGCACAGACCAGCTCCCACAGAACTTACTCTAAATTATGAGGCTGGGTTCACTTAGAAACTGCTCATCACTGTGAAGCATGATCAATACTTATTTGTCACAAAGGGGTAGCTGCCCCAAAGTCCTTTCTAACAACTATTTTATAACACTAGATGTTTGTTATAATAGACAGAGAAGCAATAAAAAAACGTTGTTAGATGACTACAAAAAAAAGTGACCTGTACTCTCCAAACTCTCAAAGTTACTCAAAGCAATGAAAGGCTATTGAGGGAAATAGAAGAAAACTACCCCACTTACTGCCTGGAAGACCCTGTTAAAATGACAGTACTCTACAAATTAACAGATTCCATATAATTCTTACCAGAATTCCAGCTGTTTAGACACTGATGAGCTGGTTCTAAAACTCACGCAGAATTATGAGACCCAGAATAGTTAAAAGGATCTTGGAAAGAACAAAGTTTGAGAACTCTTACTTCCTGATTTCAAACTCACTACTAAGCACCCTTAATCCAAACAGATTAAGATTAAGATTAGAGTAAGGTCCCAAGGACAGGTCAGGACAGCTCATCGCAGGCACGAGAGCTGAGGTTTCGGCTGGAGTGAAGATGCATACCTGGCACCCAGCATTTGTGAGGTCATCCTCTACATAACAAGTTTGAGGACAGCCTTGACACTGCCTCAAAAAACACAAAACAAGTCGGGTGGTGGTGGTGCATACCTCTACTCCCAGCACTAGGAAGGCAGAGGCAGGCAGATCTCTGTGAGTTCGAGGCCAGCCGGGTCTACAAGAGCTAGTTCCAGGACAACCAGGGTTACACAGCGAAACCCTGTCTTGGAAAACAAAAACAAAAAAAACACCCTCAACAAAAGCCAAGGTCCCAGAAATAAACCCACATATTCATACATCTCTGGTTAACTTGTTTTCAGCAAGAGTGCTAAATCTATTAGGTAGGAAATAGCCTGCCTTGTCCATCCCACTCTGTGTGTGTTTTGTGTGTGTGTACGTACGTGCATGCACATGCGCTGAACCTTCTCATGGTCCCTGACCCAGCAATTTTAAGCAAATGCCCAAGAGAAGGGAAAATGCTTAGCCACACAAAAACTTGCTGTCCTGACATCATAACAGCATTTATCCACCAAAAGGCACAAACAACTCAAACCCATCAATGTCCATCAATGAGCAACAGATAAGAGACAGTAAAAACTGGGGCTGCAGAAATAGCTTGGCAGTTAAGAACACTGGCTGTTCTCTCAGAGGGCCTGGGTTCAATTCTCAGCACCCCCATGGCAGCTTATAATTGTTTATCTTTCTTGCTCCAGGGGATCTGACACCCTCATACCCTCATATAGACACACATGCAGGCCAAACACTAATGCACATAAAAATAAATAAACTTTAAAAAGTGATAAAATATTGGTACACTTTATAACATAGATGAGTCCTGAAAATTATATAAGTGCAAAGAGCCAGTCACAGCATGCGTATAAAAAATATGCAAAGGACAATTGCCTGAGGCTGGAAGGGAAGAGAGTGGGGAAGGACAGTGTGGAAGGACTGCTGCCCGTGGGTAGGAAATGTCTTCTGAGATGAAGAAATGCTCTACAGCTGACAATAACTGCATGACTGTCACTATGCTAAGTCCTTGGACTGTATCCCGTAAGACAACTACATGGTGTGTAAATGTACTTGAATGTTTTCAGGGTTGAGCCTGGTGACACAGGCTTGCAACCCCAGCTAGTGGAGGCTGAGGGAGAAGAATGGCAAATTCAAGGCCAGCCTTGCCAACTCAGTCAGACCCTTCTCAAAATAAACCAGGGGGAAGAGGGCTGGAGTGGGCCTTGGCACTTACAATTGTGATCCTAACTTGGGAGGCAACACAGAAGGATCAGGAGTTCAAGGCTCCTCCTCAGCAGCATATACACTTCTATGCCAACATAGGCTACATACAAGATCCTGTCCTTAATATTAAATAAATAAATCCCTGCCCCCAAAGAAGGTAGAAGCTGTAACGCAGTGGGAGAGCACCTGCATGGTGAAGGAGGAAAGACCTGGGTTTATAGGGTTCAACACCCCATTAGCAGAGAGGAGCTGTTTTAAGAAAGAATATGGGCACCAACTATCCAATGTTCCCCAAGGTCCTACATCCAATGTGTTTAAAGCTTATTGTGTCTAAATTCAAATCCAGTTTTAGTCTTCAATATATATTTAATTGTGTATATAAGGTACAGATGCACAAAAGCACACAATTATAAATGAAGAGAAAGTTCCATAAATTCTAAAAGTGGGGCTGACAAGAGTGGACACCTTGCTTGGAACAGTGAAAGGTGCCTACTGCCCATTAGTTTGTCCAGCTACAGATCTTATAACTTGTCTCCTCCCAAACTCTCAGAAGCAGCCGCTTTGTGACACTGTACTCTGCTGCCTCTCATCTTCCAGCACACTTGTCCTTATCCACTTCAGACACAGCCATTTACTAGTTTTTCTCTCGCCCCTTAATAGTTTCTCCTTAGTCTTTCCTACTTTATTGAATTTCTTCAAGACTTAAAAGGAAAACGAGAAAAAATTAAGTTGCTAATTGTTCATATTTTTGCCTCATGCTGTAGAAAAAAATCCTCCTCTACAATATGACTATGTATTACTCTCATTGGATAATAAAAAGCTGACAGGCCTGTAGCTGGGCAGGAAGTTAGGCAGGAAAGCCAAACTGAGACTGATGGGAAAGAGGGCGGAATCAGGAGACATGCCAGCCAGCCAGCCAGTCACAGGTAAAGACACAAGTCAAGTGGCAATACACAGATTAATAGAAATGGGTTAATTTAATGTAAGTGTTAGCTAGTAACAAGCCAGAGCTATTGGCTGGGCATTTACAATTAATATAAGCCTCTGGTAGTAATTTGGGAAGCAGCTGCTGGGTATGGTCAGGACAGGAAAACTCTGCCTACAGCTTCATCCTAGCTAGTAGCTTTACTGATAGTCCTAACAGCTGACAACTATTGGAACTCACCTCCTTCCCCATGGCAATCTTGGAACCTTTCACCCTGAGACCTCAAGCACCTCTTCCTGCCCTGCCGTCCACACAGGCAGGGTTTGTTCAGTCTTCCCACTAACCTCAAGGTAGGTTTCAATGAAACCCACCCATCATTTGATCAATACGACGTTTTAAAACTGGCCAGAAAAAATGAAGAAAATTAGGAGGCATGAGAAGGAGTGACTTACTCCCACTGGCTGAAGGTATCACAAGATTGAGAGCCACACTTACAGTAAGGACTCTCTTGACCTTTCTGACCCGCATCAGTCTTACTAATGGTCTACAATCTCAAAACCTTTCAAGACGAATCTCCAGCCACCTTACAGTCCCATGCACTAAAGAAGTGCTCCTTGGGTTAAGAACAAGCATATCAAAACACTGTTCTAGGTTTACTTTTAGTTTTTGTATGAGTATTTTGTGGCATGCACCATGTGAGCACCTAGTGCCCATGGAGGCCAGGAAAAGACACAGGATCCTCTGGAACTGGAGTTACGGGCAGTTATAAGATGCCATGGAAGTGCTAGGAACCAAATCCAGCTCTCTGCAAGAGCAGCCAGTGCTCTGAACTACTGAGCCATCTCTCCAGTTGCTATGAAATAATCTTTCAAAGCTTTTGGGTAGTGTAACTTCAAAAGCCACCAACTTCATATGTACACCTATGGCTAAAACATTTAAATGTGATTTTCTCTTCCCTTAACACGTGTATTCAATCTGTATCGAAACATTTTCTTAATAATTTCCAACTCTCTGTTCACACTGATTTGTCCTATAATTCTTTTATTCAATGTAAATCAATAATCCCAGCTTCAGAGCTAGGAGATGGCTCAGTAGTTCATCACCCACACAGGATACCTTCAATCCCAGGGAACGTAACACCCTCTTCGGCTCTCTGCACACATTCAAATACATACACACAAATAAAAATAAAATCTTTAATTAAAAAAAAAATCCCAACTTCAGCTGGGCGGTGCTGACACACACCTTTAATTTCTGGACTCAGGAGGCAGAGATAGGTGATCTCTGAGTTCCAGGACAACCAGGGCTGCAGAGTAAAACCCTGTTTCAAAGAAGAAGGAAAAAAAAAAATCCAAGCTTCTGATTTCCTGACGGCTCCCCTCAGTAAAGACTGCTCTGCTGTGACTAAATGTGCTATCAGGACTCAAGTAATCTCTGCTCTGCTTGTAAAGGAGAGCAGGCACTAGGCCATTCTACAGTCCTTGGTACACAGACTGTGGTAGCAGAAAAGCCTCCCCCACCCATGTCCATGCTCTAATCCCCTCTAACATGCGAACAAGATACGTTACAGGGCAAGGGGAAATTAAGGTTACATAAGGGCTTAAGGTTGCTAAAATCAAACGGCCTTGGTTTGGAGATTATCCTGGGTTGTCCAGATGAACATCATCCCCAGTGCCNNNNCAAAACGTAGTTCAGGGCCTCGTAAAGTCTAAGTGAGTGACAGGAAGTTGGTATCTGAGGGATGTAAAAGCGACCAAACACTGCTGACCTTAAGACAGGGGGAGGCTGAGGCCAAGGAACAAGGGCAGCTTATGAGAACAGAAGGCAGAGAAAACATGTAATTCCCAGACCCTCACAAAGAACCTGGGTACTGACCCACTTCAAACTTCTGGTCTCCACATCAGAGTCAGAAATGGGCTGCAGTGAGCACATGGATGGACATACTATTGTGAGCTACTACTGTGCTCTGTTAACAGGAGCCAGTGGAAATTAATGAGCGCACAATGTTTCAGTTTATTGTAGACATTACATATAGAAACAAATGCTCCCTAATAGTCTTAAAAATTTTAAAGTATACAGTTAGCTTACCTTTCTGAATTACATATTTAAGAATTTGGGCTGGAGAGATGGCTCAGAGATTAAGAGCATTGCCTGCTCTTCCAAAGGTCCTGAGTTCAATTCCCAGCAACCACATGGTGGCTCACAACAATCTGTAATGGAGTCTGGTGCCCTCTTCTGGCCTGCAGGCATACACACAGACAGAATATTGTATACAAAATAAATAAATAAATATTTTGAAAAATAATTTAGTTGCTTTTTTAAACAAACAGGCTTAAGAAATATATGACCTCAAAATATTTGTTTTAAAAAATAGAAATTGCTGGATGTGGTGGCACAACATCTTTAATTCCAGCACTTGGGAGGCAGGGGCAGGCAGATCACTGATGAGGTTAGTCTGGTCTACATAGTGAGTGAGAGGAAGGACAGTGAGGATTATGCAGAGAGACCTTATCTAAAAATAAAATTAAAGAAAGAAAGAAATGAAAAACTTTGCAATGTGCATAGTCTGATGGTCTTCAGTTCACTATAATCTGTTTGGGGTCCTGTGTGTTCATTCACTAAGATATCACATGCCATTCTAGCATGGAAAGTACTCAACTATAACTATTTCACATTATTTCATCTATAAAAATATGGAGCACATCACAAACTTGTGTAGCAGCTTTGCCCAAGGACCATGCTCATCTTCATAAAGCAAATGAAACAACAACAAATCCTTGCAATGTCAGCAAAAGAAAAAATAAAAGCAAAGCATTGGGGTTGGAGAAACAGCTCAGTGGCTATGTTCCATTCCTGGCGCCCATACAGACCACAGTCTTTTGTAACTCTAGTTCCAGGGGGATCTGATGCTTTCTTCTGGTCCCCATAGGTGCTGTATACATGTGGTACACACACAAACGTGTTTTGTGTGTGTGTGTGTAAAACATTTTAAAACTCTAGAAAAAAGAAATGTCTTCCAAGTCATAACAGAGATGATGGGCTAAGATCATCACCCACAAAGCAGAAGGATGCCCATTCTAAATCTCCAGTTCTCAGCAGACTTTCTGCTCCACACAAGACATCGCTCCATCCTCTCCTTGCCCCTGGACTCCTCACCACTTTCCTGACACACACAGGCACTTTCTAACTGGGAAGAATTATTCAAGAATCATTCCGTAGAAGGCCCAGGTAGACCAATACTGTACATATTAGTAGTCTGGGTGAGTGGCACACTCCTTTAATCCCAGCACTGCAGAGGCAAAGACTGGCAGATCTCTGTGAGCTCCAGGCCACCCTGGTCTACAGAGCAAGTTCCAGGACAGCCAGGGCTATTATACAGAGAAACACTGACTCAAAAAATAAAACAGAAGTTACCAGTATAGGGAATCTGCTGACATCAGAGGTTAACTATTCCTGGGCTGGAGATGCAGTTCAATTAGTAAAATGCTTGCCTCACATTCATGAAGTCTTGGGTTCAATTCCTAGTACCACATAAAGCCAGCAAGGTGTCCGAGCCTGTAGTTCTAGCACTCAAGATATACATATGAGAATCAGAAGTTCAGAAAAACACCAGCAAAATGACTCTGAGTTAAGACACTTGCCACCAAATCTGACAACCTAACTTCAATCCCCAGATCCCATGAGAACCAAATTTGAAAGGCTGTCCTCAGACCTCCACTGTGTCACATATGTGCACTGTGACGTGTGTGTCTATGCACACAAAAACACAAACTTTTTTTAATTAAGGAGGAGAAGGAGGAGGAGGAGGAGAAGGAGGAGGAGGAGGAGGAGGAGGAGNAGAAGAAGAAGAAGAAGAAGAAGAAGAAGAAGAAGAAGAAGAAGAAGAAGAAGAAGACGAAGACCAAAGATCATCCTCAGCTACCACACTCAATTCTAGGTCAGCCAGGAACACTTGAGAACCCACTTAAAAAAAAAAGAGGTTGCTAGGCAGTGATGGCGCATGCCTTTAATCCCAGCATTCGGGAGGCAGGCAGAGGCTAGTGGATCTCTGTTGAGTTCAAGGCCAGCCTGGTATACAGAGTTCCAGGAAAAGCTCCAAAGAAAAGAGTGTGTGTGTGTGTGTGTGTGTGTGNGAGAGAGAGAGAGAGAGAGAGAGAGAGAGAGATTAACTGCTCATTGTATCAGCCAAAGAACCAAGTCAAAGTACCAACTCCACATTTAAAATAAAAAAGTGTTTCACACCTCAGACACACACGGCTCTCTGTCTCACACTGCAACATCAGCAGTCTGTTTTTTTCCCTACGACAGGGTCTCAATACATGGCCCAAGTTGGCCTCTTGGTAAAGCTCATGATCCTCCTGCCTCAGTCTCAGGCCTAAGGTACCACATCCCATTTCGTTCTTCTTGACAGGGTTCTATGGGAAGCCACGCCTTGATGATTTTCTTTCAAAACAAACACTTTACATCACTGCTACCTCCATTTACACAAATTCTATATATGTTAAGGGCTGGAGAGACAGCTCAGCAGTTAAGAGCACTGCTTACTCTTTCAAAGGTCCTGAGTTCAATTCCCAGCAACCATATGGTGGCTCACAACCATCTGTAATGAGATCTGGTGCCCTCTCGAGGTCAGTCATTCTCATCAACTTAGACCATGAAATCCAATACAGACAAGTTCAACAGAACTGCCATACACACACACACACACACACACACACACACACAC
>LOEQ01005352.1:62049-80571 GCA_001685075.1 Bramus lutescens
AAAAAAGGCCTTTCCCTTTCTGTTTTAATTTGATCTTACAGTTTTTTAAGCCTGTGATATATTAATGCCTGTGATTTCCCTTTTTATTTCCTAACTTAATTCCCTGTTTCTTGAATTCCATGGCTCCCCTCTGCTTTGGACCCCAGCTTGTTTCAGAAGGCAGACATCCTCAGCTAAGTGTTGGGAGAGAAGCATATGTAGAAATAAACTTTGTAAGTGCTCAAGATTTTAAAAAAATATTTTATTTTTTAATTATGGAGGGTGGGGTGACCATGAATGTAGGTGCACACAGAGGCCAGAGGGGTTGACCAATGCCTGGGAGCTGGAGCTACACATGGGTTGTTGGTTGCCAGGTGGCTGCTGAGAATCAAACCAGAGTTCCTTGGAAGAACAGCCAATGCTCTTAACCACTGAGCCACCTCTCCAGTCCTGAATTACCAGCTTTAGAATCACATACCCTATTAGTTGTACAACAGAGGGCGCTTCTGACGTGTGAGCACTGATGGTGACCAGTCTAAGTTGTCTCTCAGGAACTTAAAGGTCACTCACACCTATGGGAACCAACAAACCTTGACTTAGGTCTGTGAGTGTCTGATCAGCGGGTGACCTTTTGACATCAGTGAACACTGTTGCAAGTTCAGCTCACTGACTGACATACCCACAACAGGCAAATGTAGATGGAATTCTTCAGTGTTTGTCTTTGGACTGTTTACTTATTTCTTTGAGTGTGACGTCCATAAAAATCATCCATGGGTGCTAATTTTGTTTTGTTTTGTTTATTCCTGACAGAGTCTCCTTACATAGCCCAGACTGACCTAGAATTGCAGCCCCTCTCAATACTCAGTGCTGACAGACAAACATGCTTCCCCATTCCAAGCATTCATATTGTCTCAATAACCAGTTCCTTCTGCTAAATCCCAAAAGGAAGAACATACTTGGGCCCGACTCAAAAGCAGAATCATCTTTTGTGGTCAAAGCTCTAACCACTAACAAGACTGTTGAAATGATGATGAATCAAAAGAGGACACTAGAATTTCCCAGAATCTCACATCCTAGACGGCTCTGACATGTAACCCCTGCTCCAGAGCATGTGAATCCATGCATCCTGTGACCCCTGCTCCAGGGCATGTGTACCTGTGCATGCTATGACCCCTGCTCCAGAGCATGTGAACTGGTGCATCCTGTGGCCCCAGCTCCAGGGCATGTGTACTTGTGCATGCAATGACCCCAGCTCCAGGGCATGTGTGCCCGTGCATCCTGTGACCCCCTGCTCCAGAGCATGTGTACCTGTGTATGCTATGACCCTAGCTCCAGGGCATGTGTGCCCGTGCATCCTGTGACCCCCTGCTCCAGAGCATGTCAACCCGTGCATCCTGTAGCCCCAGCTCCAGGGCATGTGTACCTGTGCATGCTATGACCTCACTTCCAGGGCACAAGTATCCTGCATCCTGGGACCCCTGCTCCAGAGCATGTGAACCTGTGCATCCTGGGACCCAGAGAGCTTCCCCCAACCAGGTGCCATGACTCACCTGTACATCTGAGAAAGGAGCCCTTAACACTAGAGCAGGGTGTGTGTGTGTGTGTGTTGTTTCCTTTACCAGTTGGTTGCAATGGACTGTGCCAGCACTGTGGGTGGCTTCTGTTCACAACCTCTCCTATAATCCCTGCTCCTCTCCTGAGTCCCACAGGCTGACCTGTAGGATCTGCTTTCCCTGGATGTGGCCATCTGGAGATCCCAGTAGGAGATGGGAAGTGGTGGTCAAATGAGGCTGCATATTTACCACTGTGGGTTTCCCTCAGTGTGGTTGCTATGGTGGAATGCTCAAGGCGACACCCTGGCACCCAGTTTGTAGCTAATGCTCTAGAAATGCTTTTATTACCCTTTTCTCTCAGTGAAAGAAGCAGAATGCACTTTGCCTTCACAATCAAGGCAGACATGGCCACGGACTTGTCTCAGGCAAGAATCAACCCCCTCTGTTAGCATACAATCCCTCTGGGACCTCACTGGGTAGTTCATAGTCACATTGATCCATGCCACTGACAGCAAGAATGCCTAGAACTGGGCCTAGTGAGCAGACAAGAGTTAGGATAACACACGAATGTCAAGGAGCAGAACCTAAGTCCTTGAAAGTCCTATGCTGGGAAAGTTCCAAGGGTCTTGTGGGGACATTTTTAAAAAGTGAGAGATAGCAACTATCTGACCCTAATAATTGCTTCGCAGTCTTTGGATTGTAGAGGCAACTGAAACCATGTTTTGACTTTGGCCCTAATCTGGGTACCACGAAATTACCAATTCTGAGTGGGAACAGAGTATGAAGCCCTCTCAGGTCTAGGACTCAGTACACAAAGAACATGAAGCCTGACCATCAGACTCCACAGAGGATGTGGAGACTAACAAGCAGAGGTGCCAAAACACCAAACCTATCACCTATTTTACTGATGACTTTTTTTTTCCAATTAAAAAGCAGCTTGGGAGGCTGGAGAGGTGATGGCTTAGTGGCTAAGAGCACTGGCTGCTTTTATAGAGGACCTGGGTTCAATTCCCAGCACCCATATGGCACCTCACAACTGTCTATAACTCCAGTCCCAGGGGATTCGACATCCTCACATAGACATATATGTAGACAAAACACCAATGCATATAAAAATTAATTAAATTGCAAAAAAAAAAGCAGCTTGGGGTTATTAGAGAGCTGTGAGAAGTGTAAATGTCTGGCCCTGGGCCACAAATGCCTATGTAATGTCAATAGCCCACTGTGAAAACCATGCATTCATTGTATATGGTATATCAGAGGGAAGAGGTCTATACCTCACCCATCACAGCCAAGACCCTACGATAGAGCAACAACGGAAGAGTACACAGTAATGTTTTGAATGTAGATTTTATGCAACACAGGGGCCAGAGAGATGTCTCAGCAGGCAAGACACTTGAGTTCAATTCCTGGAACCCACACAAGGGTGGAAGGAAAGAACCAACTCCACAAGGCTGTCCTTTGGCCTCTGTTATGGTTTTTGTCTCTTTAAGAGGCAAGCCACGCCCACTCCCGGCGACCCTGCCTTCCTCCCCTCCTCCCCGCCATCTTGGATCTCTGTCTGTTCTTTCTCTTGGAACCTGCGTGTGTCTCTCTCTCTCTCCCCTCTGTCTCTCTCCTCTTCTTCTCTCTTCCCTCTCTCTCTCCTTTCTTTCCCCCCTTCTTTAAGTAATAAATATCCAATTCTATTCTGTACGATGTGTCTGTCTATGTGCCTTTTACCCACCACCTGCTCAAACCTGCCCACCTCAGCGCTGCATGGCTGGACCGGGACTCGCCACCAGCTGCTGGAGATCTTGCATCAGCCCAGGCCCACCATGCACCAGCTACCGGACTAGTTCTGCGGGGCCTGCCGGGGATCTTTAAACATTTTTAAAAGCCTCCACATAGCGCCCTGACATGCTCCCATACTCACATCACGCGTGTACATGCACAGTAAAAATAGTGCTGGAACCAACTCAGGGTCTTCTGCAGAAGCAAGAGATACTCTTAACCACTGAGCCATCTCTCCAGCCCTAGAAACTGTTTTTTGTTCTGTTTTGCTTGAGATAGGGTTTCTCTGTGTAGCCCTGGCTGTCCTGGAACTCATCCTGTAGACCAAGCTGTCCTAGAACTCAGAGATATGCCTGCCTCTGCCTCTCGAGTTCTGGGATTAAAGGCGTGCGCCACCACCGCCCAAACCCGGAAACTGTATTTTTATGGACAGCTGTGCAAAGAACTATGATTGAAAGAACACAAGTCTGATCTGACGGTAACAATCTGAGGAATTTAGCAGAGCCTGTCTGCTCAGATTCAATGCCTGGGCTTCATTTCTTCACCCAGAGCAGGGCGGGGCTCCTCTGAAATGAAGCTCTTATGATACAGGTTCCGGAGGACAGCCAGCTAACTTTTATGGCTGCTTTGGGAGGGAAGGGCAAGGGGAATTCTCTCTAGTTTCTAGATTTCTCACAGAAATCTATGGCCTTTCAGGGACTTTCTAGAAGCTACTTAACACTGGAAGAGAAGAGTGGGCCAGATTTATTAACAGATCAGTGTACTAGGATGTACATCCAGAAAGGATCTGCTGAACTACAGCCCCCTCAGCAAAGGCCTGAAAGTGGGAACTTCAGGTCCTACAGCTTCACCACAGTCACTCTGCACCAGAGGCTCAGAGAAGTAAGGCAAAGAGCAGGCAGAGCCCGTACCTTTTCCGCAACACCCTGACCCATGCCGACAACCTCAGCCCCCAACCGGGGTCCTGGTTTAGCTAGAACTGAGTAACTTAACACACGTGACCCCTTCATGAACCCAGCACCGCCCTCACTCCAACCCATGGTGTGTTGTTAGAATTTGACAGGTTTGATTCTTTTGTCCTTATCAGGCTGAATAATATGCAGAAAACAGGAGGAAAATAAACGTTACTATAACACCCTGGAGCGCAGCGAACAAAATCCAAACCGTAGGTATGCCACAGTCGCAACTGCTTTACTCCACAAATAAATCACAAGGGCGACAAAAGTTTCAGAGAAACACATAAATTAAAAAAAAGTCTAGAAAACAGAAAGAATAATCCTAAGTAGCATTTATTTGAACCCTTGTTTTTAGCTTACAAATTTTAAATGTCATTTCAAAATTGTAAAAAAGTGCAATGCAATCAGTAGTTGAAGATATCAAGGAATTATTGGTCACTTTGGAAAGTGTGGTACTGGTATTTTGGCTATTTTAAAGTGGTATATAGAAAAGTTTCTTGATAAAATGAGCTGGTAGCTAGGGTTTGCTTCAGAATAATTCAAAAGAAGAGGAAATGGCTGCCGGCATGACTTACACACTGGGTACCTTTTGTATTATACTAGCCAAGCTTGTTTGGCATTTTTTAAAGATTTATTTATCTATTATGTACAGTGTTCTGCATGCGTACCTGCACCCCGGAAGAGAGCACCAGATCTCATTATAGATGGTAGTGAGCCCCCATGTGGTTGCTGGGAATTGAACTCAGGTCCTCTGGAAGAACAGTTAGTGCTCTTAACCGCTGAGCCATCTCTCCAGCCCATTTGGAATTTTCTGGGAGAGAAAAGGGCAGATGATATAGATTGACAGATGATAGATAGATAGACAGACAGACAGATATATAGATTTATAGATATATCTTGAGTAAGAAAAAAGGTCAGGTGACAGAGCCTCTCTGTGTTTCCTTGGCTGTCCTGAAACTCAGTCTGTAGACCAGGCTGGCCTCAAACTCACAGAGATCCACCTGCCTCTGCCTCCCAAGTGTTGGGATCAAAGGTGTGCACCACCATCGCCTGGCCTGGTGCTTTTCAAACTTCATTTGTCAGCTGTGTCACCTGAGACTGTCCTCAGCTACAGACTAACTCAGAAGGCCGGGGTAGGGCCTAAGTTTCAGAGAGCCCCAGCATTGTGTTCATGGTCCCTCTCTCAACAGAAGGCCACAGGGTGTGCTTTCCAGGTATATTAGCACTGACAGTCCCATGGGCTGTAAAGAAGGTGACCAAACTCCTCCCCTGCCAAACCGGGGATCAGATATCACTTTTAGAAGTATCCCAAACAATGCTAATGATTCCTTAGAAACATATGGCAAGGTCAGTTGTTTCCACTTCATCAAAATCACATTTGAATCAACAACTCATTTATGCCGTCCATTTGCTTAATCAGCTTTTTCTTTTTAAGTAATTAACCTATTTATTGAGCAAGGGTTTCTTTGTAGCTCTGGCTGTCCTGGAACTAGCTCTGTAGACCAGGCTGGCCTCGACTCACAGAGACCACAGGCCTCTGGGACTAAAGGCATATGCCACCATGCCCAGCCTCAATTTTCAACCTCAATGGTCAAATACTCCAGTTTAGAGAAATTGTGTGTGACCTGTCCATTTTTCAAAAAGTTCTTAGTATCCTCTAGAAATCTCTACTTCCTGCTCGATTTTTCCTAGGTTACTTTGCGATAAAATGAAACTTTGGATAGCATTCTTCCCACAAATTTCACACTCAGTTGCTTCTCTGGGGAGTAGACAATGACAGAAGAGAACAAAATTAAATAGTCTAGACAAGAAAAATAAAATCTATTTCCAGTTCTATTTCATTAAAGGTGACTTGTTAGTCAGATGATATGTTAAAATTATCCAGAGTAAAAAAAAAAAAAAAGAGAGAGAGAACAAGTCATTTTAAGAAACCCTTCCTTCTTTGTCCGTTAGCTTTCATGAAGGAATTACACCTGCAACTAAGTTCTAGTTGCTCAGCAAAGGATGCAGACCTTTGCCTCTAGCACTTTGGGAAAGGTAGACACACAGTTTCCATCTTGTTAGGAACATCTTTATGGGTGTCTCCTGGTGGAACTGCTAGCCTACAGGGACATGAGTACCCAGTCTTGCAAGACTCACAGCCAAAGAGGACAGACTAGGAACTAGGAACATATGTCTTTGCCACGGGCGATTGACAGCCTGCGAATCTCTCTAGTCTCTCCTTTGGACAGCTGCCAGAGGAATTAGCCAAGAAAAGAACCATGAAACTGAATCTTGCTGGGTGGTTGTGGTCCATGCCTATAATCCCAGCACTTGGGAGGCAGAGGTAGGAGGATCTCTGTGGGTTCAAGGCCAGCCTGGTCTACAGAGTTCCAGGACAGCCAGGGCTACACACAGAGAAACCCTGTCTCAAAAAGCAAAACAAACAAACAAAAAACTTCAACCTTCACAAAGCAAATGAATGGGCTTTCAAAACTGATCACTTTCCCAATACTATAACCTAAGCAAAAGCATATAGCTAGGAGGGCAGGGCTTCCTTCCCCTAAGAGTTCTGTGGCCATTTGCATTCTTCTGGTAACTTCTCTGCTCTCCCAGCCTGGTGACTTGGCTGCAGTCTTGAGGGTGGAAGCTTGCATCAGACTGCTGGTACCAAATAAGGAGCTTCTTCTCAGGAAATGACAGTCCTGTGCCTGGACTCAGCAAGCTGTCTAGAGGACATGCTCAGGAGCTTGTCTTTGTGGCACCTGCCTTGGAGCTTCCAAGGGGCAAGACCATCTCCTGGTGGAGTTGCTGGAAAATATTTGAAGGAGACGCTAATAAACTTTTATTACCTGGGGCAGGGATACTACAGGGACAATTAGTTGACTAATAGGCCTAGAAATGAAGAGGTCAGAGAAAACACACCTCAAGGAAGAAGCTTTCTGTCTGAGGGGACTTAGAAAGCCTGGGGCATGCTCAGAAAAGCCCTAGGAAGCCCTTCTCAGCCCCTCCCTGCACTCCCTGCCCTTCAAGCTGTGCCTAGCTAAGCATTGAAGCAGTGCCAGGCCACAGGGCCATTCTGAAAGGAACTTGTGCTGTGTTTTGTTTGTTTTGCTCCACATATTTAAGGAAATTTCTGGCAAATCCGGTCTACAAATCTAATGAAATAGGTTCTTCTAAAATGAGTTCAATTGCTGGATTCTGAATGTTGTAGTTCCAGCCCTAGAAGCTGTGGCTGCGGCAGGAAGATTGCTCAGGAGTTTGAAGCCATTCTGGGAGGCATAATAGAATCCTATGTGAACAGGAGCTCAGAGGACTTGCTTAGACACAAGCAGAAATGATTTGGAGGAGAAATCCAGAGATGGTACATGACACTACTCAAAATGTCCGAGTTCTTAAAAAAAAAGACATGCAAAGAATGTAAAATGAATGTCCATTCATAGGGGAAAAGCAATGTTTGACACTTGCTTTGAGGAAGATTTACTAGCCAAAAACTTTAAACCAACTACCTTAACATATTTTCAAACAATCAAATCATTAAAAAGATCCAAATGAAGTAAAATGGAAATGATGAAATAAATAAAACAGAAAATTTAGAATTTAAATGTATAATAACAGCAAATTTTGACCAGCAGCTTTGAAAAGGACATTTGACCAGGGAAGGAAGAGAAGGGGAGGAGGAGGGGAAAGAGGATGGGAGGGGAGGGAGGGAAAGGGAGAAGGGGAGGACAAGAGGAGGATGGGAAGATGGAAGGAGGAAGAGGGGAGGGAAAGGAGGAAAAGGGGGAACAGAAATTCAAGATCATTCTCAGCTGTAATAAAGAGAGAATTGGAAGTCAAGGACTCTAAACCTTGTCTCAAAAGGAAGAAAGAGGAGGAAAGAGAGGAAAAAGTAAAGTTCTCTAAATATTTTACTGAGCTTATTAGAGACTGGGAAAGGGAAAGTAAAGGAGGGCGGGTGGTGGATGGAGTCAGTTATGTTCTTCAGAACAACAGCCTCACTGCTGTTCATGACAGACTGTTAAGGGTTTCACAAAGAGCTAGGAGAAGGAAAGACTGAAGGATGTAAACACAGTGTTGTTGAGGAAGTGGGGACCACAGAATATATACATTAAAACATCACAACATGCTGGGCAGTGGTAGCACAGGCCTTTAATCTGGGAGGCAGAGGCAGGCGGATCTCTGAGTTCGAGGCCAGCCTAGTCTACAGAGCAAGTTCCAGGATAGCCAGAGCTGTTACACGGAGAAACTCTGTCTTGGAAAAAAGGAAAAGAGAAAGAAAAGACAAGACACAAACAAACAAAAAAATCACAACATATGTATGCAAACTGACAACCAGTTTAAAAACACAATACCAAGCTTCAGTAATCAAGACTGTATGGTATTGGCAGAAGTATCGCGTATAGGTAAGGTGAAAATTAAAACTCACAAAAAAAACCCATCACACTAGCTAAGATTTAAAAAGTGAGCTGAAGAGATGGCAGAACAATTAAGGCCACCAGTTTCTCCTCAAAGGACTTGTTTGAGTCCTAGCACCTACATTGTGACACACAACCACCTGTAACTCTAGTTCTGGTGGATCTGAAGCCCTCTTCCCCACCCCTCCAGATGCCCATACATACATGTATATATAAATTTGAAAATTTTAGGCCAGGTATCATTGGCAAGCCTTTAAGTCCAGCACATAAGATTCCTCTCTTAATTCTTTTATCTTATTTTTTTAAAGTTTCTTTTTAGGGGCTGGAGAGATGGCTTGGTGATTAAGAGCATTTGTTGCTCTTACAGACGGCATGGCTTCTATTCCCAGCACACATATGGCAGCTTACAACCATCTGTAAGTACAGGTCCAGCAGATCTGATGTCCTCTTCTGACCTTTGTGAGCACCGGGCAAACACGAGGTGCACAAACATGCAGGCAGGAAAAATACACACATAAAACAAATAAATCCAAAATTTATTAAAATTAAAGTATCTTTGTTGGGTTATTTTATGCTGATCACCAACATCCATGTTCCTGTTTCCTGACTATGGATACGATGTGAACAGCAGTCTCAAGTCCTGCCACTAAGGCTGAGAGCTGCCTTTTCCTACCATGCTAGACTGAACTCTCACACTGTGAGCTGAGGTCAACTCTGCCTTCCTCCATTTCTTCTCAGCATATATTCATTGCAGCAACAGTAACTAATGTATTTTCTTTCCACAGTATCCATCCCAACTCCTGACACTGCATCTAAACAGCCCACACTTGTTCTTGGTCCTAGCCCTGCCCTTCTTCTGATATGCCTCTGTGCCTCCCTCCCTTCCTTCCTCAGATCTTTGCAGATAAATCCTTGCCTATGAAGTCTTCTCTGGCCAGAGTATAATCCATGATGCCTCGTTTCTGCTTTCTTTTAGCACCTGCCTCTACCCCACTATATGTGTGTTTGTGTGTGTGTGTGTGTGTATAATCATATAAATAATCATATAAGTAACATCACACTGTGTATCACCCACTCTCCTTCCCTGCTGGAAGGTAAACTTCAAGAGCACAGGGATTTTTCTGTCATCTGAACCTACAGCAGCATCTCACTCTTGTCACCAACTATGTGACCAATAAACGTGTGCTCCATTAAATAGTAAAAGCCCTGAATATTGCTGGGAACCAATCAGCTGAGCAGAGTCACACCTCACACACCAGCTGACTGTCCTAACAAGACTGCAACTAGTGAATGAAAATCCCTGACAAGATAAAGGTCACAGTTAATGACTCCCACACTAGGACTGGAGAGATAGCTCAGTAGTTAAGAGCACTCACTGTCTGCGAGTCCAGATGACCCAGCTTCAATTCCCAGCATCCACATGGCAGCTCACAACTGCCAGTAACTCCAGATCCAGGGAAGTTGACACTCTCACAAGATGTATGTATAGGCAAAATACCAATGAACATAAAAATAAATAAATCATTTTAAAGTAATGACTCCATACTAACATAATCCAGTTGGGAGAGCTCATTTCCTATTTGTTTTCATAGTTCCTGTAATGATCTGTTCTGTCTCTTTAAGAGACAAGCCACACACCCCCAGGCTGTCTCTCCCCACTTCTCCCCTTCCCCCCTTCTTCTTTCCCCCTCCATAATCCCCTGAATAAATGTCCAACCTCACTCTGCAAGGCATGCCTTTCCATTTCTCTGTTTCTAGCCTGTCGCCACGTGTCACCCTGCCCTGGACCAGTCACTACTGGGGGGACCTGCAGCCATCCCTGCCTGGGACTGGTTGCTCTCAGGACCTGCTGCCTGCAGCCACATGGCCCGCTGCCACTGTTTGGGGACCTGCAGCATTTCTGCCACCTGCCTCCGCCGGGGACCCTGCAGAATTTTTAATTTTTCCATTACAGTTCCCTCTCTTTCCAGATATATTTTGTGTGGATATTATATGTTTAGCCCTGGGTACATAATGGTAATCCCATAGAGACAGAACCTCCATGCTTACGGTATGGCTTTCTGAAGTCTACTTTGAGTAATCAGAGCACTGTCAAAAATCTAAGATCTTTTTCCTTTTTTTCCCCTCGGTTTTTTTTTTTTTGAGACAAGGTTTCTCTGTAGCTTTGGTGCCTGTCCAGGAACTAGCACTTGTAGACCAGGGTGGCCTTGAACTCACAGAGATCTGCCTGCCTCTGCCTCCCAAGTGCTGGGATCAAAGGCGTGTGCCACCACCACCCGGCTCCAGTTACTTTCTTATCTCTGTGACAAAATACCTAACAAGAAGCAGATTCAGGAAGGGCAGGCGTATTTGGGTTCCCAGTTTGAGAGGAGCACATCAGAGTGGGGAAGATTTGATGAATGGGGAGTACTCCCTTCTCAACAGGACAAACTGAGCAGTTGTGTGTTCTGTTTTGTGTGTATATGGTATGTTTTTTTGTGTTTGTGTGGTATGTGTGTGTTGTGGGCACACATGCCACGGTGCACATGTGGAGGCCAGAGGTCTCTGAACTCAGTTTCTTCCTCTCACTTTCACATGGGTTCCAGGGAACTAACTCAGGTCACTGATCCTGTGAGGCAGGCACTTTTCCCACTGAGACATCTCACCAGACCCTTCGTCCCTTTTTCTTCAGCCTGGGTTCCCTGGTCACAGGATGACACTTCCTGCAACTGCTATGGGTCTTCCTCTCCTCAGTAAGAGCTTTACAGAATCACACAGCCCCAGAGCTGTGTCTCCTAGGTGACTCCAAAGCCAGCTGATCTGATAAAAAAAAAAAAGCAATCATTACAAGGGCACTACAGAAAGCAGAATTTAAGCATCATAAATATTTTGAAGCTGGTTTGAAGGAAATTGCTGGCAGTGTGGTTCCATCCTCAGAACTTGAAAGCACGGCACAAATTAGCAGCATTAATATCTGACGAATGCTTTCGCTCTATGTTTTATGGTTCAGCTACAAATCCCAGGGCTAAAACTTTAAAGGGCCTTGGTATTAATTATCTTACAGAAATATTTTGATGTCATTGTGATTCACTCTGATGACTGTTGTCTGTTTCCAAAAGGAGCCTATTTCAGAATTTCCTGGCATCATAGCAAATCTTAGCCACAGGAATTTCTCTAATGGATAGAAAAGTTTTAGTTTTTGCTCAGCGAGTCAGTCAAGATAATTCCCACCACATTCTTCTTATTGTGAAAATACAGCCCCATGCCAGAATGATGGCTCCAGGCAGAGACGGGATGCTGAACCCCATCTGCAGGCATCTTCTAGTGTCATTACAATCCCAGATATTTACCATTTCAACTGACAAATGGAAATACAACCTTGAGATTTTTTGTTTTTCTTCGAGACAGGATTTGTCTGTGTAGCTTTGGAACCTGTCCTAGTACTCGAGCTATATAGGCCAGGCTGGCCTCAAACTCAAAGAGATCCACCTGTCTCTTCCTCCCATGTGTTGGGATTAAAGGCCTACGCCACCACCACCTGATTTACCTTGAGAAAATTTTTAAGGAGGTCTCATAAAAAAAATCCCTCAAAGTTTAAACAAGCATAGCTTACCATTGACTTATTTCCTCATGGAGAGCAGGTTGAATTATGAGCACATTTTCTAAATGTCTAACACCACAGCAGAATCAGCAAGATCAAGCTAGACATGATACCTTACACCTCTAATCCAAGCCCTTGGAAAGCAGAAGCAGGGCACCTCAAGTTCAGGCCAGCCTGGGATAAAGAATGATACTCTCTCAAAAGAACAACTGCTGCTTTAAAAAAAAAATCAGAGCCTGGCAGTGGTGGCGCACACTTTTAATCCCAGTACTAGGGAACAGAGGCAGGTGGATCTCTGTGAGTTCAAGGCCAGCCTGGTCTACAAGAACTAGTTCCGGGACAGGCTCCAACAAAAGCTACACAGAGAACCCTGTCTTTAAAAAAAAAATCAACACATTTACGGAACAAATCCAAGGTGGTTTTTTTTTTGACAAAAAACCAAAAAACAAACAAACAAAACCCTCCGAAACAAAAACTCCAACCTCCAGCTTGGAGTGTTCAAAAAGACTGTACTAAAACTGTATAGAATTCATAAAGAGAAATGAAAATGAGTTTATAAATCCATATTCCTGGAAAATCTTGCAGATCTAAGATCACTAAAGAAGCTGGGTAGTGGGGGCACTTGGGAGGCAGAGACAGGAGGATCTTTGTGAGTTCGAGGATAGCCTGGTCTACAGAGTGAGTTCCAGGACAGCCAGGACCGTTACACAGAGAAACCCTGTCTTGACAAAACAAAAATAAACAAACACATACATACATACGTACGTACATATTCCTGGCTGTCTCCTGAGTGAAATACAGATCATGCATGTATGTGTGGCTGGTGGAGGTACTTTTCTTCCCAGTGAATTTGTGTCAGATATTTATAGTCTGACTCTCAGGGAACCTGGCATCAGTCTCAGAAAGTTCCCAGCTCGCATCTCCATCATCAATCCATCAGTCACGGCAGGTACAAAAGCACACTGCATCGGTATTCCAAACAGTATGAAGCAAGTATGTGGAACCAGAGTGTGCCTCTGCCCTTTTTCTCATTTTCTCATACTCAAAGACTGATTTTTTTTTCCCCAGGAAGACACGTTACTTGTGACACTTTTCCTGGGGAGACACAACACAAATGTCTATTCACCCCAGAGAGGGAACTGACAACAGATCAAAGGAACAATACCACAGAAGTCCAATTTAGTGACTCACTGAGTTTATTGGTGTTAGTTATAGGAGTGTAGGTGAGGGGTGACTTAAAGGAGCAGGAAGGACTCAAAGACAGCTGAATCTCTGAGGCCGTTCCGGGGTGAGTGATAGCTCATGAAAGCTGGAACCCTGACTCTCTGTATGACCTGCAGGCAGCTCCACAGGTTAGTAAATCTCTTCCAGGCAGATCAGTTGCTGTGAGCCTCCTGAATAGTCCTCCTGAACAGTCACACACTGTTATGGAGGAAGGGGCCTTATCCATCTCATTAGGTTCAGGGACTTCTTGGCATTTTTTAGTTGTTTACTTTCAGAGTTTTAACAAGTCAACCATCAGAATGTCCTGAGTCTTTAGGATGTACTGAATCTTTTTTTTTTTTCAGGGGTTGGGGGAGTTTGAAACACAGTTTCTTTGTGTAGCACTGACTATTCTGGAACTAGCTCAGTAGACCAGGTTGGCCTTGAACTCAGAGATTCACCTGCCTCTGCCTCGTGAGTGCTGGGATTAAAGGTGTGCATTACCTCTGTCTTATTTAATTACTCTTAAAACATTATTCCTAGCTGGGCGGTGGTGGCGCACACCTTTAATTCCAGCACTCAGGAGGCAGAAGCAGGCAGATCTCTGTAAATTTGAGGCCAGACTGGTCTACAAGAGCTAGTTCCAGTACAGACTTCCAAAGCCACAGAGAAACCCTGTCTCAAAGGAAAAAAAAAGGTTATTCCTAATGATATACTTTTCAATTATGCATATTATTTACTCCCCTTATTGCTAGTATTTCAGTGACAGTTTTCTGGAGACGCTGATTTTGTGTAGACAACAGAAACTCCTCCTCCCTTCTTCGTGTGTGTACATGTTTGACAGGATTTCATGTGGCCCAGGATGACTCTAACTTGCTTGCAGCTGAGCATGACTTTGTACTCTTGATCCTGTGCTTCTGCCATCCCATTAAGGTGTGTGCCAGCACAGTGGCCTCCTCCTCAGCTCTTACTTTAATTGTTTCTACTGTCTGGACAAAGGGCGAATCAGAAACAAGAGACAAGGTTCTCAAACGGCCTAGTGAAAGCCCCAGACACCAGACAGGCCACTTCCCACAGGCTTTGAATGCGTTCTCTTAATTGCCAATGTCTTTTGAAAAAAGAAAACAAAATAAAGCAAACAAAATTTTGTTTTGTCTTATTTTTTGGGACAGGGTTTCTCTGTGTAGCCCTGGCTGTCCTGTAACTCATTCTGTAGACCAGGCTGACCTCAACTCAGAGATCCAGCTGCCTCTGCCTCCCAAGTGCGGAATTAAAGCCATTTACCACCATGCCTGACATGCAAACATACTTTTTAAAAAACCCTTCTGGGGTTAGACAGAAGGCTCAGTGGTTAAGGGCACTGACTGCTCTTGCAGAAGGGTCTGGTTCAATTCCCAGCACCCATATGGTGGCTTAAAACCATCTGTATTCCAGTTCCAGATGTGAGACCCTATTCTGGCTTCTGTGGGCACTTCATGCAAATGGTGCACCTACATACACTCAGGCACACACACACACACACACACACACACACACACACTTCTTTAAAAATCCTTCATAAGAAAAAAACACAAAAATAGGCTGTACAGAGATGCAAACGTCCCTCGTGACCTAAAGTGTTTATTTTTTCATGTAGGAACTAAGGGTGTTCTGCATCCCTAGCCCAAAGCTGTGTTTGGTCAGTGTTTTACCCAACAAACGTGTCCTTCATTGTAAACAGCCACCTTCCTGCTGTTCCCCTTCTTCCCCATAGCCACTGGATGATTTAAAAAATTTTTTTTTAAGATTTATTCATTTATTTTATATACAGTGTATTGCCTGCATGTGAGGACCTCGAGAAGAGCATCAGTGCTCTTAACCTCTGAGCTATCTCTCCAGCACCCATTGGAAGATTGCTATTTTTCCGAGTTCAGCTGAGACCCACCACTCTGCCTGTTCACAAGCTTTTCTTCCTGCCTGAGGTGCTCTGCTTGTTCTGTCTTGACCAGTGTCAGTCTTCCACTAAGTAAGACTCACTGTGTGAAGCTTCCTGCTTGGCTCACTTCCTCCAATCCAGGAACATCAGCTTCCTTTGCACAACTTCCACAGTGCTCTTGCTCTGTGTCTCCTATTCTGTTACTTGGCATAATATGTGGAGTCACCTTTCTCTCCTACCAGGCTCCCTGTGGGTCCTTGAGGGCAAGGACTGTGTTTCATGATTATAGTTTCGTCACTCAGTGCAGTGCCTGACTGAATCTAGATGCTCATAAATGGTGAATGAAATATGAATGCTCCCATTGTCTACATTTAATTTATTTCACTTTTTTTTTGCTTGTTTATTTTTGTTTTGTGTAGTCCTGGAACCTGCTCTTTAGATAAGGCTGGCTTCAAACTCAGAGATCTGTCTGCTTCTGCCTCAGGACTGCTAGGATTAAAGGTAGGGTATCACTACTGACTGGCTATTCTTTAACTGTTTCAACATTTTTCTCATTCCTTTTGTATTAATGACCTCAAACTAGAGATACACTGATCACGAGGAAATCAGGAAACGACTTCAGTTTTAAAATCTGTACAATGGAGCTAGTGACAGAGCTGTGTTTAAAACTGTCAAGGCTGGGGACAAGGCGAAGTGCTAGAGCAGAGCACATGTCTAGCAAACATGAGGGCTTGGGTTTGAGCACTAGAACTTCAGAAACAACCAACAAGATAGTCAGGTGTGGTGGAACATGCCTTAAATCTCAGCACTGGGGAGGTGGAGGCAGGAAGAGCTCAATGAGTTTGAAACCAGGCTAGCCTGGTCTACATAGTGAGGTCTAGAACACCCAGGGTTATGCAGTGAGACCCTGTCTCAAATAAATAACTAAATAAGATACGTGTAGTTAAAAAAAAAAAGAATGCCTTGTTGATGGGGAGCTAGCTCATTTAATGGCCCAACGGCTAGGGAGGCTGAGGCCGAGGGATCACTTCATTTCAAGAGGTCAAAACTAGCCTGAGCAATGTAATTAGACCCCTCCATATAATAAGATACGTGCATGCTTTACTCCTTCAGAGGCGAATGCTAGATAAACAAAACCGTGGTTTCCTTTGGGAATTACTTTGCAGTGTTTTATGAAGTAAGGTACACACCTAAGATATGACCAGAAATATAACTCCTACATATTCATCCCAAAAGAAAACAAGTTCACAAAAACTTATGCAGTGTTAGTAAATGAGATAAAATAATATTTAACATTTCCATCAAGAGAAAAGTAAATTGTAGTGTATCTCACTTGATCTTATGCAAAAGACCAAAAAGCCACATTTCAGTCTAACCATATTGTGGAATACTACTTAGCAGAAGATCATGTTGAACTATTGACACACACAATATAACAGAATCTCAAAAACCACTATGCAAAATAAAAACTCAGGGGGTTAAAAAAACACATAAATTGTATGATATTGCTTATCTGTAACTGGACAACGTTTTTATAGAAATCAGGCTACTGAGAATGGGGTGGAGGGTGAGGGAGGGCATAGTACTTTTCTATCATACACCACGCCTTGGTCTAAATTCCCTAGCACTCTTGTTTGTTTAAAGAAAGAAACAGGGCTGGAGAGATGGCTCGGCAGTTATAAGCACTGACTGCTCTTCCAAAGGACACACGTTCAATTCTCAGCAACCACATGGCAGCTCATAAGTGTGTGTAAATCCAGTCCCTGGGCAATCTGACACCTTCACATCATTGCACATAAAATAAAATTAAAAAAGAAAAAAAATGAGAATATTTATGATTCTGGAGGGAGAGTGGATTGAGTAGAAGGGAAGTTCCAGGGATCTTGGGGGAGGTGACATTCTGTATTCTATCTGCAGGGATTGATGATGATGTATAGTGTTAGTGCACATAGGTTCTGCACATTAGCATAAGGATTTTTGGAACTCTCAACCTATATACCTGCTAACATGCACACACACACTGAATTCAACTATCTCTAGTAAACAAATAAAGACAATGGGTAAAGTCTAAAACAATGGACCAGTGCAAGAACTTATTTAATTCTGGTATTCATTTTGGTATACTATTTTTACTTTTTGTCTTTTTTTTTTTATTTTTTTGAGACAGGGTTTCTCTATAGCTTTGGAGCCTGTCCTGGAACTAGTTCTTGTAGACCAGGCTGGCCTCAAACCCAGAGATCTGCCTGCCTCTGCCTCCCGAGTGCTGGGATTAAAGTATTTTTATTTATTTGTTTGTTTGTTTTTTCGAGACAGGGTTTCTCTATGTAGCTTTAGAGCCTGTCCTGGAACTAGCTCTTTAGACCAGGATGGCCTTGGACTCAGAGAGATCTGCCTGTCTCTGCCTCTGGAGTGCTGGGATTAAAGACGTGCACAACCATCGCCCGGCTATTTTTATTTCTTTTTAACTCTTAGGCTAATACTAGTATCATTTTGATTACACTCAACCCAAATCAACTAAGGTAATATGTTAGAAAAAAAGAAAAATTGTTGGGTAGTGGTGGCACACGCCTGTATTTCTGGCAAATGGGAGGCAGAGGCAGGCAGATCTCAGAGAGTTTGAGGCCAGCCTGGTCTACAAAGCGAGTTCCAGGACAGCCAGGGCTGCTACACAGAGAAACCCTGTCTTGAAAAATTAAACAAAAAAACAAAAACAGAAAAATTGGGCCAGATATGGTGATGCCCATCTTTAACCTCAGCACCTAGGAAGTAGAAGCAGTCAGATCTCTGTGAATTCCAGGCCAGTCATAACAACATAATGAGACACTATCTCAAAATCAAACAAAAATTGCTTTGGGAATAAAACTTTGCTATGAGTAAGATAAAAATTAATTAAAAGTAACTGAATATAATTTGGTCACAGATATTAAAATTTGTTCAAATAATTGAAGCCTCTTTTTAAAGTCCTGGCTAATTAGATCATTCATGTTTTTTTCTTTTTTTTTTTTTAACCAGGAAAGCCTGAGAAAAATGTAGTACCAGGCGTGCATTTAATTTGTCCTCTGGAATCTCATCCATTTAGCTGAATGTTTCACAGGATACTTATCTTTCTGCCTTTTAAAATTTTTTTTATTGATATTTATTGAGCTCTACATTTTTCTCTGCTCCC
>LOEQ01005353.1:0-15346 GCA_001685075.1 Bramus lutescens
CTCCAGGAGGCCACGCCCTAGCCAAATGTGATTGGCTGAACTTCCCCATCACGACCAGCTGCTCTTCTGAGAGCCATGCAGGATAGAACAGCACTCTGAACTACCCAGCATGGTGTCGAGTGTTGCTCCTATAGAGGGAACAAACCTGAGACCCAATTCACTGCGGATTGTAATGCACTATTAAAATCTGCAAAGTGACAATGTTTCTGGCAGTCCCCTGCTTCAGCATGGTGGTAGTTTCAGCCATAATTTCTGCTGGCTCCTGGGGTTCTGTTCTGCAGGCAGGGTCGCACTCAGAAGATCAGAGGTACAGAGGAGCTGGTTTCATAGCTCTACGTAGTAACTAAGACCAATTATCTGTTGGGCTGTCTCCTTGAGCAGGCTTGGAGGGAGAGTCTATCATTGTCTCCTCGCTCCCTGCTGCCTGTTACCCCTGTATCCCTGGGCTATCCAGGTATCATTATAGTTTAAGCTTCTGCCTTCCTTTCCCTTTGTCCTGTGTGTCTTGATGGCTCCTTGGCTCTTTTTCTAGGAACAGTGGCTATTGGGTTTAGAGCCCTCCTACTCCTGTGTGATCTGGATGATCTACTCTGTTCTCAGATCAGGTCACTTCACAGGTATCTGGGACAAGACTTCAGTGTGCAGTTCCAGGGCAGACACCCTGCCTACAGCTAGTGGTTGCCATCTTTGTACCTTCTACTCAAGAGCTCTCTTCTTCGCTGAGGATGAAATGGACTGAGATTATGTGGCCTGTGTGATTCCCTCCAAGAAAGACAGGGTACGGGGAAAGACAGTGAACCTACGTGGTCTGCACTTGCCCTTCAGAACAACAGGGAGCTGGGGATCCCACTCCTCTGAGCCACAGCCAGGACTGAGATGAGCATGGGCTTTTTGAGACCCCTACCCCTGCTTCTGCGCTACCATGTAACATGTGATCCCTGAGGTCAGTCCTCAGGATGCCTGCCCCATTAGCTAGCTTTTCCCCTGCCTGCTGTTAACTGTGAGCTCTCTGCACACATGAAAGTAAACCCATAATACAGTAACCTCAATGTCACCAGGGAGTAGCTGGACCTTTATTTTGTAGGTGTCCTGAAGTCTTGGACCCAGGTCTGTCTGATATGCTGTGTACTGTATTTGTTATTTTTCTCATTATGACTAAATATCAGCAATTTAGAGTAGCAAGGTGTTTTCTGGCTCATTGTTGGAGGAGACCATTCCATCTCTGTGGGGAAGTCGTTGTAGCAGGACCCAGGCTGGCTGGTCACACACATCTGTAGTCAGGAGCAGAGAGAGAACAGGAAGTGGAGTTGAGCTGAAGGCCTGCCCCCAGTGGCACTCTTCTTCCAGCTAGGCCACACCTCCTAAAGAATCTGTAGTTTCCCAAACAGCACTATCAATTGGGGACTGACTGTGCAAACACATGAGCTTATTTCATCTTCACTACAGCAGGTGCAAGTAACTGAGAGCCATTCTCTTAAAAGCAAGACCCACTGATCTTGAACTAATTTTGCTCAGAGTCAGTTGTCTTCCCACAAGGCATGAGTAGTTGAAGACCAGAGACTCCAGTGTTCAGATTCCTGGGGCATGGAACCAACTGTGGGTTCTGAGGGTCATATAACAGTAGCCTCCTCTCAAGGAAAATCTGGCCACAAGTTGTCCCAATACCTGTAGAAGCATCTTAGCTTCAAGCATGACCACTGACTACCTGATCCCTACACAATGGGTTAGACAAACCTTCTGCTTCTATTACTGCAACTTAGTGTTTGTGAGCTAACCATGCTTAAAGCGTTCCTTGAGTGTGGATTATTTCAAGTGAGGCCGTGCAGCTCTCATCATAAATTGATCTATTGATGTACCTGCACCTGTGTTTTCATAATTACTCCCCCTTTGATTCAGTATTAACCAGGAAAATGAAGCAAGAACATGCGGAGTGCAGCTAACTGTCTTACCCACTCAAGAGAGAAACCTGGCACATTTGCGGAACTCTCAGACAGTGGATATCATATCTGTCTCCTGTAGCTCAAATCCGAGTGATTACAGAGCTTAGGGGAGTTCACCAAGAGAAGCCCGCCTTCCAGAAAGCATGGACAGAAGCAGGATGCAGACCTGGTGTCTGGAGAGATCTGTGCTCTCATCTTGCTTCAAGCTAGTTTTCCTTTGACTTGCATGATTTCCTCATGAAAGAAAAACCCCATCATTCCTTACTTCTCAGGAGTGAAGTTAAGGAACAGAGATGTCATGTGACCCAATTCTGAAGGTTCCAGGGCAGCTGTGGCTCTTTGCTGATCCTACAGGCTTGGAAGCTGGAGGGTGCAGGTGCCTGTAGCAATCTCTCACTGCCTCCTCACTCCATCTGTCCAGCTTCCTCTGTACTTGCTCCCCACTTTACCCACAAAGATGGTGCCCCTCCATTGTAGGACCATTTTATACACTACTCTTCTGCCTTCATGAATCTCCTTTGCTTCTAGAATATTCCCCCATTCACACAATGGGAGACCACACTTGACTACTGAGCCGTGACTCTTTACCAAAAAATCACTGACTGGAGCCCACTAAACAGAGAAGATGCAGTGACCCTTCTCTGTGCCTAAAATAGGCCTAGCTGTAGAACACCAAGCACAGCCACAGCTTCTATGCAGAGGTTGTGGCCTTAGAGGAAGTCACTCCAAGATGTCACCTGCCAGAGACAGCCTATGTTGGCTCCTCTCCAAGTGGGTGCCCCTGGCCTAGCACTTCTGAGATAACCCTAGTGTGTGCTTGGTTCAGCCCAAGGTGATCAGGAAAGGACTGTCTCCACCCACTGCTGCTGTTGTCCTAATAGCAGGAGAGGAATGGGTGACAGATTTCCCATCTCCCTTAGGCCCTGAAACAGGGCAGGTATACTCAGAACACAAGGCTAGAGGGCCGCCTGTCCTGGGCCCCGCTTCTCCTTCTTATCCCTAAGTCATGGAGTTCAAACAGTCACCTGACTCCTGGACTTTTATCTTCTTCCTTGTGTTTCTGTGAGAAGACTGGTTATAGCCTTACAGTTTGACTTGATGGTCTACAGCATGAAGAAAGGACTTCATACAATACCATACAGAGAAACCCAAACATCAGGGTCATAGATGTCAACGTGTTAGGACCAGCCTGCCCTGCATAGCCTGCAGACAGTCCTCTCCCCTGGCCTGTGCACAGTAAACATCACCTTGGCTAAACCTCTCTGTGTTGAGTCTCATTATTCCCAGAATGCTCTGCAGTTGCTAGGAACACTTTATGAGCAGATTTGGGGTACTTGCTTCTGTAAACTATGGGCTGGGTACCTTGGAGGCTTTGGCCTGTCCATCACTACATAACCTTAATTTATGGCAAAAGAATTTCCAGACTTCTTAGTACATACTGTTGATCACAACACTGACCTTGCTGTTGGAGGCCTACAGGAGGCTCTGGCCTGCCTTTCCTTCCCTAGGCATACTACAGACTGATGTAGGATTCCCCTATGTATGTTGTGAATGTATTTTGTTAATGAATAAAGCTGCTTTGGTCCTATAGCAAGGCAGAATATAGCCAGGATGAAAAAAGCATATATAGAGAGTAGGTGGAGTCAGATGAGATGCCATGTAGCTGCTTGAGGAACCAGATGCTAGAACCTTACTGGTAGGCCTTGACCTCGTGGTGATGCACAGATTAACAGAGATGGGTTGATTTAAGATATAAGAGTTAGCTAGAAATATGCATAAGCTAATAGGCCAAGCAGTGTTGTAATTAATATAGTTTCTGAATGATTATTTGGGTCTGGGCAGCCGGGAAACGAACAAGCAGTCTCTGCCTACATCAGACTACGCATTTAGGAATAATAAGACACTCTTCAGCTCATTGCCTGGGTAACACAGAAGAAACAGAACTGCTAAGAAAAAGCCTAGGGGTAGAGAATAAGTTACTTGAGCAGACTTTGGAAGACCATGTCCACAGTGGGAGGCAGCAGCCTCAGATAGAGACTGTTAGGGTCAGTTTGTCATGCTCCTGCATCAGTTCACATATGATGGCAACAACTTTATGAGTATCAGCCCAAGGTTGCACATGCACTTAGCACAAGGGTGAATTGCAAACTCCAGATCCCCTGACGTCTGCCACTATTTCCCCAAAGGCTGCACATATGTGGTTTCAGCTCTGATGTGAGACCAGCTTCAGCTGAGACCTGCTCTGACATGAGACCAGCTTCAGCTGAGACCCTCTACAGACTGTCTTGAGCACAGATGGCAAGCTTTCTCCTAGAGGCCTGGCCAGGATAGAGAATATGACTGAAGGGACAATGTGGGGTCCAGACTAGAGGGACCCCGCTTCTCTGCTAGACCCATTCATTTGCATCTGCACCAGCTTCACCTACATACCTCTTTAAAGCGTTTATTCCATGGGAGTAGGGGACAGGGGAGGCCCCCAAGTGATTTGGTACAGGTAACTGTAGATCTGACATTCTGGGCACTTGGTGAGTGCCACTGTACATCTTCTGACCTCTGGGGTGTTTCCAAGCCACCAATGGTCCCTCCTCACCCCCAGGTCCTGTGTTATGCATGCCAGGCATGCTGGACTCTGAGCATTGTCTGGCTCACTCTTCCCCAGAGTGTGGGAACCTAACCCACATCCCTGTGTTCCCACTTTCAGTCCACTTCACTCCTTTCTCTGCAGCTCCCCAGTGCCGGAGCTGCCCAGCAGGGATGTCTCTTTCCCTGCCACTTAAAGAAGTGCCATTTATATCTGCTTGGATGTTCCTCACAAATAAAGCTTCTGATGGACAAAATGCTTTCTTGTTATTATTGCAGTTTCCAGAAGGAAAACTTGAATTTTGATCCCAGTGATCTGTATTGTTTAGTATTTATAGCTAGGCACATGAATGTGCAATTCTGAAGCCATGGTCTCTATCTGTTTGACGCTGTACCTGGTAATGGAGCCTGCACTTCTGGGCAATGTAGCTACTACCATGATGCTGTCTGACACTCAGATTCTGTGTTTCTTCTGAGAGGTGAATGAACTGGTACTCCAGGCCCAGCACAGAGCCTCCTCTGTCCAAACGTCTTAGAAATAAAACCATTTCCCCAATTGACAGCCCTGTGGATCTGGTAGGAAGCTCCTGGTATATATTGGCACCTAATGGCTGTGCTTATGTGAGCAAAGAGTTCCAGGGAGGCTGTGACAAAGGTGAGCAATGAAACTAGCAGTTCCCAGGCTCGGGGGGGNTGGTCCCTCAAGGTGCACCCAGCAGTTGAGAGATACCTATTGCTACTAGGTCCTATCACCATGCTCTCTAGCTCCTTGGTTCAGCCGGTGTCTCAGCCATAAGACATTGGATAAAGCTGCCAGAAAAGCTATTTTCTAAACTCTTGGGCTCTACTCTGTGGATGACTGTTCTGTTCCCATGTCCCATTAGGATTATCACCCATCTGAGTTGGCCTGGTTGTCCAGCCTATGAGGTGGAGGTGGGAGGGTTGGTCAATCTTCCCAGAGGCCAGACAGAGGGCAGATATACAGGAAAGGAAGTGGGTAGGGTGGCTCTACCCACATGCCCAAAGTTCCTGGAGCCCTGTGTACAGGACCTGCTAATGACTTACATCTGTCCCACCTCTGGCTCCCTCCCTCCACACCCTGTGATTAGTGGGCTTGCCCTTCTCTTTCTTTCCCTTGTGATATATCTGAAGTGTGAAGAGGTGTCACGGAAGCCCTCCCGGACTCTGAGTTGCCATCACGTATGGGGGCAGGTTTCTGGGTAGGGAGCTACGTTCTCCATCTGCTCAGCTATCAGTAGTGGCTGCAGAAGTCATGGAATTTGCTATCTCAGGAACACAGAGTTCTGAGTCACTAAGTCCAGGGCTGCTCCATGGGCTCTGAATGGGTCTGGAGCGGGCAGTTCTTAGCTTTTTAAGTGAGCCTGGTGCCTCAATTTCCTAGGAACTGCAAAGATCCAGGTTGGGACAGGCATTTGGATTTGAACAGGTAACCTTCACATGCTTAAGTTCTTAAAGGTTGCCCTCCAGGTGGTCATGTCACTCTGTCCTGAACACAGGGTTTCATTCTCTGTCCTCTGCCGTGCTGATGCCAGGGTCCTCCCTGTCTACAAGCAGGAATGCCACAGATTGTTCGAGGACAATTTTCCAGCCCAAACTCAGTTATGCAATTTCAAGGTCTTGGATCGCAAACTGGAGGAAACCATTCATTTTAATGTGGTGATTTGGAAACGACAGGAGACTTTCTGAGGACTGAACCATGGTCAACAAGATGTCACTGACAGGCCTCTCAGGAGAGGGTGTCGGGACTGACTCGAGAAATATTTCAGATTAATCTTTGGAGCAAGTTGTTCAAGATGGTAAACTGGGCTCTGCTACAGTCTCGTTCCTGCTGTTCATGTCCCCTGGTTCTGCTTGGAATTTAGGGAACAGAAGAGCCCATCTTCAGCTGGAGTTTCACTGGCAGCAGGGACCAGCTGCCGTCTTCCTCTCTCTTATTGTACTGAATCAGAACCCACGTCTCCAGGTGAAGGGATCATTCTGGAATGTCTAGAGTAGTAGTTCCTAACTTTCCTAATGCTGAGACCCTTTAATACAGTTCCTCATGTTGTGGTGATCCCCCAACCATAAAATTATTTTCGTTGCTACTTCATAACTTTAATTTTGCTACTGTTATGAATCATCATGTAAATATCTGATATGTATGATATCTGATATGGGACACCCTATGAAATGGTCATTCAACAACCTTGAAGGGGTCGCAACTCACAGCTTGAGAAATGCTGGTCTAGGAACGACTCCACACTCCTATCAACACTCTGACCACAATGACCTGGTACTATCCGTGTGCAGGGAAAGTTCACAGGCTCTTCCAGAAGCTGTGTTTGGAGGTGTTCCAGTGAGCCTGGCCACCACCTTAATCTGTCAGGCTACTCTGAGAGGTAATCTCCCTATGTGAGAAACAGTGGTCACCTCTAAGCCACCCGCTGCTTTATCAGGTATAGTGCAGCACCTGGAGTAGAGTCTAGACCATGTTGAGGGGCTCCTGGTCTCTAGCCTGTTGTACTCTAAGCCACCCACTGCCTTGTTAGGTATAGCGTAGTACCTGGAGTAGCGTCTAGACCATGCTGACAGGCTCCTGGTGTCTAGCTTGTTGTGCTCACAGGTGTTAAGTAGGTCTTCCTAGGACCTCAGGAAGAACAGCTATGCGCCAGCTAGCAGGTGACCTGTTTGTGACTGTCTCTGGAAGGAGCTTTGTCCTTTTCCTGGTAGGTTTCCATTGCACCGCAACTATCCCAGAGACGTTCTTTCTGAAGTTCATGGCGTGTTTGCCAAGACACAGTCTTCTGCAAAATTTTATTGCTCCAACAGCAAAAACAAAGGTGCGTGTTCCTACAAATGGCAGCGGGCGTTCTCAGTTGTCCTCCGATCTACTCCACACTGGCAGGTTAACAGGACCACATCCTGCGCTCAGCATCACTTGGAATTAGAAAAAGCCATCTCTTTCGCAGCCTATCCACTCCTCACCGGGAATGTTTGATATGGATTTAGAGAGTCATTAGTTGGCTGAGATCAATATTAAGAGTGACTCAATAGTCAGGAATTATCTGTGGCTGAGCTGTCCCAGTCTTACGGTGATCAGCAGACACACAGCTGCTGAGAAGCTTCAGAGAGTTGACATAGAGTGTGAAGAGATCAGCCAGGAACCGTGCCAGTCCACATTCCTGCAGGGTGTGTGTGTAAGAGGACACATAGACATTAAAGGGCCAGTAAGACGGAGAAGGCTGGGACTAACACAAGCCCGAGGGCAAAGGACCCAAGACCCCCAAGGAGCCAGCTCCAGTGCCTCAGTGGTGCAGTCACAGATCACATGACCCAGAACCTTAGCCCTGCAAAATCATGATCCCTCCCCAAAGGACCCCCAACCCAGGTCCTTTCCACAGGCTTCCAGGATCCTGACCATCCCTGCTAGAATAGTCTAAAATCTGGGCAGGCAGGACAGAATTTCTACAGGAAAGAGCTTTTCAGTTCTGAGTCCTTTGCTTAGAAAACACTTAGCATTTTCAGTTGGTCTTGGTCATAAAAGCAAGGCTTATACAGGACCCCTTATTATAAGGGCATCTTGAAGTACACAGTATGTAACATGCACATGTGCAGATGTACACACACACACACACACACACACACACACTTTATGGTCAGGGGCTGAGCTAATATACAGAGGCTGCTGCATCCCTCAGTACCTAGAGTCATAAATAAGCTCGGTGTAGACTCTCTCAGAATGGGGGGACACTAACATTCCAACTCAGAAGCACTAGGCAGGAGGGGCGTTCCCTTACTCTGGATGTAAATATTTTAGTTCTACTCAGACACTCAGAGAATTGAGGCCCACCTTCTCTGGGGAGGCCATCTTAATATATGAATGAATGGATTCTGATGACATTTACCCAGAAACACCTTGGAGACACATGGCTATATCTTCACACCTGTGGCCTAGTGAAGTTAAATACAGATTCTCCACCCTACTCAGTGACCAGCAGGTCTCCCTGACATAGTGCAGGGTATCTCCACCCTACGCTGACCATCAGGACTCCCTGACATAGTGCAGGGTATCTCCACCCTACTCAGTGACCATCAGGACTCCCTGACATAGTGCAGGCTATCTCCACCCTACGCTGACCATCAGGACTCGGACTGTATCACGTCCCATAGAGCACCCTACTCAGTGACCATCAGGACTCCCTGACATAGTGCAGGCTATCTCCACCCTACGCTGACCATCAGGACTCCCTGACATAGTGCAGGGTATCTCCACCCTACTCAGTGACCATCAGGACTCCCTGGCATAGTGCAGGGTATCTCCTTGACTGTCCCTTTCAGTGAGTCAAGATCCTTAGGACCCTACTCTTCCCCCTTATCCTGCCATAATGAGTACCCCAGCCCCACATTTAGTCCATTGGCCTAGTTAGCCACTTTGCCACACCTTGCATGCATCAGTGTCTGGTCCTCTGCAGGATGACCCAGCTCTCTTGGATGTTATGGGGTGAAGCCCAGCTAATGACAGTTGACCCCTTCAAATTGCCGTCAACGGAGCCAATCAGCGCAGACCCCCCCCCACTCACTCACTTCTTCTTCTGTATTGCACAAAGAGGCTACTTCTGAGAATTTCCTCTTAGCTCCAGGAGACAGCCTATTGTCTGCACTCAGATGTTTGTCTATGCTGGGAGAACCTTCGAGTCAAATTGGAAAGTGTGTCACTCTTGTAGCTCTTGTATGTACAAGAGGCAGTGAGGTAACAGGGGAGACAGGCCTGGACCAGAGAGCAGTGCCTTGAGCTTGCTGGAGAGAAGGCGAGACAGAGACAAGAGAGGTGGCAGCCATGAAAAAGGCATGAGTAACGTTCCCTCTTCTTTCCTCCTCTGACAATGAGTATTAGCACATTAAAGCTAAGTGTCCCCCGAGGTCTTCTAAAGAAAGACACCGGAGAGAGACAGAGTGTATGAATGTGTTCTTTCTGTCTAGGGAGGCTTCAGAAACAATTAGCTCTTGGATTCCAGATAAGCAAGTCTCTGAGATCAGCAGCCACCAAGTGGTTGTCTGGGAAAGACCCACTGTCAATAGGAATCATAACACACAGGGGAAAGCTTGTGGCAGAGCCAGGGGCCCCCGCAAGGGACCAGAGTCTGGCTGTATGACAAAAGGCAATGTCTGTCTTTGTCCAAGGCTGTCCAATAGAGAGAGGAGAACAGTAGCAGTGGAAGAGCCCAACCCTGCCATGTACTAGGGATGTCCACCGGAAGAGGTTCTTGGGAATCTTTCAAACTGTAAACTGGACCAAGACCACCTGCTGCTCTGACACTGCAAGAATTGAGTGAAGTCATGCATGAGGGATACATAGCTAGGCACCTCTGTCGTCATACTTGGTCTTGACAAGAACCTCTCCTCTCTCCTTTACATGACAGGAGACACTGAGCTATTGATCCCCTGACTTGTGGAGATGGGGGTGGTTAGGACTGTGATAAACTGTGAAGCTCCGTCTCTAGTACTCTGCTGATTTAAACCTTCATAGACTCATAAGTGGAGAAACTCAAGAAGCAGGGAGAAATGGGTCCTGGGAAAGGCGAGGCAGCATGGACTGAGCCCTTAACCATCATCTCATCTGGAACACACGCTATGTATTTGCTCTACTGAAAAGGATGCTCTCTCTGCAAGGTAATAGTGCTTCACGTGAAAATAACAGGCTCATTTTGTGTGTGTGTGTGTGTGTGTGTGTGTGCTCACTTCGCCAGCATTTGCACCAAACTTTTAGAGATATTATTATACCCATGCCTTAGAATGGCAGCATAAAATTTGAGAGGGCATGGCCAACCTTCCCGCAGTATCTAACTCTGGGAGTTCCTTTGGGCTTCTCGACTTTGACTTTACCACGGCCTGCCAGAACTTTGGCTGCAGGGCATGGAGCAGAGCCATGGGGATGAAGGACAGGAAAGACAAAATTCACTGCTGGACCTTTCCTAACTGTGCGACATATCCGACAGCCTCATCAGACTTCCATTTAGTTCCCTTGAAAAGCCATCCCCACACATGAAAAGCGTATTGCAGAAGCTGACACACAGCGAAACCCGGCCTCCAGGTCTAGCGATTGTGAAGGCTGGTTCTCGCAGAGAAGACTGAGAGGGAAATCCAAACACAAAGAATTATGAGGCCTCATTAGCCAGGGGTCTCTAAAAGTCATGTTTATGCTTCTACTGCTGAGGCCCCTTCTCCTTCTGAGGCCAAGAAAATAACACCTACCACGCTGCTCTTTGCTTGGGTCGAGGCTGGCTTCTCTCAAATGTCATCATTAATGAGCTTGCAGGTTTACCTGGCTTCTAATGGTTCCATCTCTAGTGGGTTGTTCCCTCCTCCCTAAAGGGTGCCTGTCCCAGGGCTCACTTCTCAAGGTCCCCAACTGACTTCCTCCTCTGCTACTGCACAGGGAAACCAGGCTCCCCATTAGCTACTTGGTAAACGAGGTTGTTTAAGTGTGAGTGTTGGTCGGAGAGGGGACTCAGGTTATAAGCAACTAGTTTGCCATCCCGTGATCTAGGGCAGATGGTCTCTGTTTCCAACCTCCATGGACTATGTGGGAACTCTTGCCCGTGCTTTTGGGTCATTGTATTCTTTGTGTCTACTAAGGCAGCCTCTGCTGCCCTGTCAACATTGAGACAGTATTTGCATTGTAATAATGCCAGTTTTCATGATAGAGACAAGCTGGTAGGGCTCCACAGGTGGATTCGTCTGCCAAGATTGTCTGCAGGGTCAAATGCATTCGTGGGAATAAATGTCCCTGAAATATCATTCAGCAAGGTGACAAAGCCCATTCAAATGGAACGAACACTTCAAAGAGGTCAACAGACAGGGGACTGAAGTCTGCTGCGGGCTTAACAAAGTTTTATTGTCAATTAACTTCTAGATCACAAGTACTTGCTATATATCTCAAACTCAAGACATTCAAACTGAACTTCAAAAATCCCAGCTTGGAATTTATAATTCCTATTGGCACAGGCTCTATCACAAGTGTCAGAGCAGTGGTTCTAAAGTCATCCCCATCATGACCTTTGAGGGCAAGTGTAGCACCCTGAGCTTTAGCCACAGGCCCAGGGCGATCATGACTTTCAGCCAGCCAGAGAAGGAGGTGGTTCTAGGAGTCTGAGATGGCTTGCCACCACTGCCACCATTCAGACAGAAAGCCATCTTGTGTGGGTGTGCATCAGTGGGTTATTAATTTTCAATTTCAAAGTGAGGAAAGCTCATGTAAAATAATCAAGCAACCCAGAAGTGTTTCTTTACTGTCTCTCTGCCCGCAAAGACTGTCAAGAGGGGCTGTTTCACAGATGGGGGCTGGTGTTGGCAACAGGCGGGATTCCATGGGTGTGCACTCTGATATTTTTCTCAAAACAAACAGGAAAGCAAAAGCAGCAACAACCAACAAGCTTGGCAAGTGGAGCTCTGAGTTTGTGGTACACATGGAGATAGCCTATTTGTAAAATTCCCAAGCAACAGGCTGGCCTCTGTGCTCTGGGTGTCTCCAAGTGAAGAGCTAGTTGTCTCTTCGAGCACCAGGCTAGAACTCATTCCCCATTCCTACGTATAACTTCTTCCCATGTTAAAAGTATGTAGGAGGGGCATGGAGAATGAGTACTTATCAGGGGCTGTGAGTGAAAAAGGGCCAGCACGCCAGTCCCGTTTAGGCTTAGCCTGTGAGACAGAATGACTTACTTGATAACTTAGAGCCCCAAATAGATCCCACTCAACTGATTAGATGTAATTAGAAGACCTCTAGGTGACCTTTGAGGTTCCTGAATGGACATTTAATATGACAGCAGGCCTTGCCTCTATTCACCTGCCCGCTCACACTTCCATCCATCTACCCGCTAACCACCCATCCTCCCATCCTTCCACCCATTAACTTATTCCAGCCCTCCATCTCCAGATTCTCATTGCCCAGGACAGCTGCCGAGCTCAAGACAAAGCCAGATGCAGTCTTTGGACTCCAGAGCCAACCTGGGACGAGGCACTGTGTTTTGTTGATAAACAACCTCTCACATGCCACATCAAATGAACAGAACCCTTGAATATGTTAGCTCATACAGCGAGAAAGACTTTGCAACCAGGGCTACCTTAAGAATCTTGAGCTATGGGAATCATTTTGGATTTTCTGAAAATGAAAAACAAACAACGATGAGTCTCAGGGTCCTGATGTCAAGCTGTGACCCAGAGTTCCGTCATGGGACCCTATGTTGCTCTAGTTTTGTATTTGTATTTTTGTTTGTTTGTTTTGTGTTTTTTAATGTGTGTGTGTGTGTGTGTGTGTGTGTGTGTATGTGTGTGTGTGTCTGCGATAGAGTTTCTATGTAGCTTTGGACCATGTCCTGGAACTTGCTCTGTAGACCAGGCTGTTAAAAATGATTGTTTTGACTCCAAACATCAGAATTGGATTTGAAACACCCAAAGGCTCCACATGAGCACATGGGAATGACCTTGGATAGGGCACCCTCTTCCCTTTGTGACCAAATTGCGGGTCTCCCACAGCTGGCTACTAAAAGAAAGAAGGCGGTCAAGGGACACTTGGCACCTCATAGTCTCTGCCATCTCTCAAACATGGAAATCAGCTTCTGTGTGCATCATTGGATTAGTGATTTTCAATTTCAAAGCCATGAAAGCAGTTATAAAATGACCGAGCAGACATGCTCCCAGATGCCGAGGTCCTCTCATTCTTTCCTACAGGCCTCATCTTCCTTAAGCCTGCACACATCCCATTCTTCAAGTAGGTCCTGGCACCTCCTCTGAAATCCGTGGGTTCTCTTGGTGTGGAAGAAGAGAAAGCCCAAAGTCAAGACAATTGATGACCCCACAGGGCTGAGTCAACATATGAGATATGGAACCAGGAGAGAGGCTCTCCAGCATACACCTTGGAGATGGCAAAACAACTCACATGGTCCTGAAGATAGGCAGGATGCTGCTGCTGAGGCTGGAGGGCAGTAACAGATGCTTTTAAGATTGTCTCAGACTCAGTCCTGGGTTTTACAGGTGCTGAGAAATGGATCCCCTAACCGGTCTTGACAATTCTCTATGTGGCAGAACAGAGTTACTGAGAAGATCGTGAGCACAAAGACTTTCTGCATTCCTGTAGAAGGTTGCAAGCACTTTCCAAAACACTCTCCTTAGAAGCTCAGATGGTGGACGCCATATGACAAAATCAGATCCCTAAATTTCAGTAAAATGTTTAAAGGTATACATGGCTGTAATCAAAATGGGTGAAAACAGAATCTGGCCAGGTAGGTATTCAATGAATGAACTGACCAGCTTGAAACACTGTTTCCATATGCCTGGTCCAGTCTGGCAGGGAGGCAGAGGCCTCACTGTGATGGGGAGGTTGGTCCTGTAGCAGCCACGATGGGACTGGACTCATGATGTCATGACCCAGGCATTCTCAATTTTCAGCCAATGACTAGAGTGCTGGGCTCAGAAAACTTCCAGGCACACAGTGATTGAATTAGCAATTAGTATTTATCACGTTTTTTGTTATCAACTTATGACTAATACTGATCCAATAAGACTTAACTGTCTATAATTGCCAGTGTACTGCTTTGTGGCAGAAGAAATACCATCAGGACTTGGATATCTGTTTACTAAAATTGAACTCTGAGGCACAACAGGCAGATTTAAGGAGGGTGATTATTGTAAGACTCATCATATTTAGAGTGTTCTGAGATGTAAAGGGTGTCATATGCCTTTATATTATCCATATTATCCTAAAGGAATACACGTCTATAAATGCCATTGTCTCGAATCTTTGGATAGTGATACTTACGTGTCTGCCTGTTGTAGTGTGCAATTTGCGGGATGTGAATTGTGTCTGTGATCATAGGGAGCTAATGGCTTCATTTCTCCCTGTGGAAACAGCAAAGTGAATAGGTGCGCCACAGTTGGGTGAGCCTAGGAGCAGGAATGAAATCGACGCTGGCCTGCTATCTTGAAAATGTGGCTTGAAGTACAAATCGATGGGGCTGTCAATCGCTTCCTATAATTTATTAGGATGCAGGAAAATCAACAAAGCTGGCGATTATTATTTATGAATGTTATTTTTCTATAAAGCCACATCAGCAAACATCATTGAGCTAACAGCCCCATATCCCCTGTTGCAAGCTGAACACCATAGTTGAAAGAGCAATGCACATATAATTACATATCATATTGGTAAAACCTCTGCGCTTATTCTATCCATATCTAGGAAGCTCTTGTGGATGCTGAGAATTCCAAATGCAGCTCAGAGATGGTCTCCAGGTTCCTCTAATCTACACACTTAGACAATGATTCAAGTTGCTAATAGCTATCTTTATGCCTTTAGGGAAGATTGAACTCCAAGATCCCCGAGCCACAGCCGCAGATATCAGAAAACTGTTCGAGTTTTATATCTGAGGATAGAAGCAGCATTCTTTGTTGTGTACTCTGCACAACATTTCACAGGTACTGTAGGGGTGGTGGAAATGGAATAGAAATGTGGAAATACTGGTGCCTAAGTTTGCTGTAAACATGATAAAAGCTTCTGCACCCATCAGCTGACCAGAGTACCATGTGTGGATGCTGGCCATGGGCACCAAGTTCAGTCACTTACTCTGAGAGACAGAGTACTGAACTCTGGGGCACCCAGACTTATGAGACCCAAGATAACACCTGCTGCAAAGAGGAGTCAGATCTGGGAGTCAAGGACCTGGGAAGGCCAGAACAGCAGGTGGTTAGAAGTCTGGATGGGAAGAAAGAGACCGATGATGTAGGAGGGTCATCTGTCTATGTATTACTTTCATTGGTTAATAAAGAAACTG
>LOEQ01005353.1:15439-54798 GCA_001685075.1 Bramus lutescens
TATAAGCTAGCCATGCGGGAGCTGGGCCAGACAAAAAGCAGGGCCTTCTCCCCTTTCACTACAGACTGACAAGAGAGGACTAAAGGAGGACATGATGCTGTGTGAGATCAGGCTGAGACTTGTATGTGTCTCTCAGGCTCGGGCTCAGAAAGCAGCAATGGGACCGGGGGATGGTCACACTCAAGTGGGGGCAGGAACCAAGAACATTACTCTGCCCTTGAGAGAGTGAGCGTGCTGCCCACCTGAACTCTTTTCTGCACTAAGCACAGCCTAGGACCAGGACCCTGCACTTACGCTGATTTCCTGAGTTCCACAGCATCACAGATGGCTCTGGAAACTGTGACCTGCTGCTCTGGAGACAATGACTCTCTGCTCTAGGCACCATGACTGCTCTAGGCCTCATGGCCTTCTCTCTGCTTGGCTCACTGTGGTCCTCTGCTCTTGGGCATGGTGACCCTCTATTGTCCCCTCTGCTAACACCAATTCAACCTTGTCAGGGCTATAGGTGGCCATTCTAGAAGCCAGTGGTTTTGGTAAGGCTGCTTAGATATTAGGAGTGGTAACGTGGAAGTGAGAATGGCACACAGACCTCTAGCACGGGCATGCTCTGGTCATCGCACTGAGTGGAAATCCTGCCATGGAGCCCTCAGACAGTGTGGCAACAGCTCATTGCCAGGCACACTTGCTTTCCAGTGATGATGGATCGAACCTAGGCTGTGCAAGGATCGTATTCAGGAGGGCATATTGGGAAGACACAAAAGAACAAATGTCCTGTTTACTCAGGATTTCAAGATGTGAGCCAGACACTAATCAATTGGAGTTAACCTGGTCCACTTTGGAGGGCACTAATATGACTAGCTGAAGCTAGAATAACCTGAGGTCAGTTTGCAATGGCATGTTACTCTATATCAGCCAGACTCCAGATCAATGAAGATGGGGACACCGCCACCATTCTGACAGCAGCGGCAAGGATAGCACAGGTCACACAGGAATACTTCCTAGGCCAGGAGTTGCACTCACTGCTCTCCACTCGATTGTGGGTTCGGGCACCCACACTTTCTCAGAGGCAGGTGAGTGTGGCCTCTGCACCTGCAGGTCATAGAGGCTTGTGTGGCCCAAGTGGGTTGAGTTCAGAATTCAGCACGCTGCAAGGGAGATTATGCAGACACGAACAGATGCTCAGTGCCTCTGTCCTACTTGTAAACCTTTTGTTGGCCACCCTTCCAATGCCCTGGGTATATGATGTGATTCTCATATAATTAAAACCCAAACACTCAAATTGTATAATTAACCACATTCTCACATTCAGCTCCAATCACCATTTCCTAATTGATTCTGTCGGCTGCCTCTGCACCTGGAGATCTTAGTGACATCACGAGTAGACAGCAGGTGACTCAGCCTGATACCCCCTTGCTCCTGTGTGATTGTCAATGGGTTAAATGTTATTTTACTGCTGGCCCCGCAACATGCCAAGTAGCTATCACTGCTAACAGGTCACAGACACCATTAGGAAATGACTAGCTGAGAAACCAGAGAGATCGTAATGCCTGAGAGACTTTTAAGAGGCCAGTGGTGTCAGAGGACACAGGTAGCTGTGGAGAACTACACACAGCAGAGTGAGCACACTGCTCCTCACGTCCACACCTACCCAGTTTACCTTCTTCCAAACAATTCCCCTGTCGTATGAGATTGCCTAGTAAATGAGATAAAAGAATATGAAAGAAGTGGGAGGGGGTTTGTAGACCAACCAATAGGCTAATGCAATTGGGTGTGACCCTCAAACTTCTAGAACTTTCCACAAACCCTCACCTTTTAGAGTCATCAAGTGGTCTAAAGTGATGGAGAGCATAGTGGCTAGGGAGAAAATTCCTGTGGGATTCTGAGCAGGAGCACCTTACAGGGTTTCTGGATACGGTCCAAGGCTTTGTCACGTGCCCAGGTGGTCCTCACTTACCTACAGACCTTTAGGATCCACTCGCTCACTCCAAGTCAGCCTTTTGACATCATGACTCTAAAGCACACAGGTGGGTGTTCCGGTAGCTGGGCCCAGGTGCCTGTCGATTCTGTCCTCATGCAAATGTGAGGCAGTGTTGGGAATGCTCCTCAGACCTCCGGCTCTCATCCCGTAAGGTGCAGGGCCTGCTTCTCTACTGTTGATTTCTGGTTATTGGAAGTGTAGGGTAAGTTGTTACTGACAGTGACACAAAACCCTGTACAACTTTATTACTAATTGCCTAAACTTGTAGCCTCCTGGGTGTTCTTCTGCAGCTGATCAGTCAATAAGCTGCACATCCAGACAGAACATACATGCTAAAAGGGGAGGGAGCTAGTGAGGCACGGAGAGGCACAGGTGAGACATGTAAGGAAAGGCATGTGAACAGGCTGCCTGCACACTGTGACTCCAACAACCAAGATGTTCTAAGGAACTCATAGATGTATCAGTGGCTGAAAAAGACATAAATTCCAGGGGCTGGAGAGGCAGGGAGAACAGGCAGAGGATTCTGACTTTCAGGTATGATGTTCTTCCATAAGACCTGGTAAAGACAACTTAAGCCATTGTATATTCATCAAGACCTACAAACTGCATGCTCAACAAGATGAAAACCCAATGCAGGTTATGAACTTGGGGTGAAACCATAACAGATGCACAGCTGTAGTGTGTATATTGATGATGGTGGTGGCATGTGGGTGCAGCCAGGGTAATGTGGGAAATCCAACCTATGTCCATTTCTCTGTCATTCTATGCCTATTATTATTAATTTTTAGTCATTGAAGCCTCCTGAGCATTAGAGGTTTGTCAATGGTGAAAGTATAATTGGGCACAGACAGGAGTGGCACTGGGGGATGGAGTAGAGCGCTTGGGAGGTGACTGGGATGGACAGCACACAGGCTACAAGAGAAACAGCTATAGAGGACAAGGGGGAGGCTGAGGTAGCATGGCAACCAGGGAGTTGCATCAGAGGAGGATGCTGGGGAGGAGAAGAGCCCACACATTCTCACAAGAGTTTTCTAAAAGTGGTGTTGTGACTGAATGGAGGACGTGGGAGGAGATAAGTGGGGGAAACTGCAGAGCAGCCTTCTAGGAAGAGGTGAAGAATGGCAAAGGACTGCGGGTACCACCAGGGCAAGGGGCTGCGACATCACTGCACCACGCTCGTATCCTAAAGGAGCAGAAGGGGCTCTTTCCCTGGGCTTGATGAGGTCATCATGGATTTGACAGCCTTTCCTAACTGTGTCTGCCCCACAGACATGCAGAGTGAAGAAAATCATGATAAATCCAGCCAGGCCAGGAGCGCGCATAGCTGAGCCAATTAGCCACCAATCTGCTCGGGTGCTTGGACAGGCAGACAGTTCCCAACTCTAGTGACATAGGAAAGGATCCAAGGTTTACTTTAAGCTGTAGTGGAGAGATTAACATTTTTTTAAAGCACTCATTGTTGAAAAATAAATTGAGATAAGAATTTATTGCTATTTATGGGCCCCAAATCCTAGTTTATATGAAGTAGTCTGCATCACTGGGACTTATAACCTTGAGAAGAGATTATATGTGTGTGTATGATGTGCATATGTGCAGGCATGTCCATGTATGTACACATACATGAATGGGTATATATGTATGTATCTATAAGTATGTTTGTCATTATATATATGTTCATTTGTGTTTATATGTATATGTACATATGTATGTATACATAAAGTGTTTGTGGGTATAAAATGGCTGCATTTCTAAATGCAAATATGTGTATTCATGTATGGACATATACCAATGTATACATGCACATGAATGGGTATAGATATAGGGTGTGTATAGCTGAGTGTGTTTGGTTGTGTGTATTCATTTGGGTGTTCACATATGTTTATATCTACATGTATATACGTGGTTGTTGGCATATGTGTGGTTATGTATATGAATACATATGTATGCTATATTTGGGCACATGGAGGTATTTAAACTGTCATCAAGGTGAAAAGGATTTGCCCCATGGACCTTACTGGGCTGAGGCTGGCCACCCAGGATGAGCATTTTTGTCAGCTGGAACCTGCCCCAGGGCAGTTCCTGTAGAGAGTGAAATTGACAGTGCAGAGCATCTGGCCAGAAACCAGCTGCCAAAGTGTGAGGTTATGCAAAGCTTCTCACTTAAAATATTTTGCATTAGTTGCCTCTAGTGTGGATTACTTTTTATAGACAGCCTCCCAATTAGATCTGGGATGACACAGCATCAGTAATGCTCCAAGCTCTCTGCTCATCCATTAAAGTCTTCTACTCCCCTCTTCCATGTGGGCCCCTTGGGGTTAGGAATCTCCCTTCTTAGGTTAGCATAGAAGAGAAACTCATGCATGCTGCCTGGGGGCTGATAAGGGCTGCAATGAATAACATTAGCTGCAGGCAGCTGGAGCTACATTCTTCTCTGCTGCTACCCCAGAGATTATTAAACAGATACCACCAATTTTCCAAAATCTCCTAATAGCTATACATTTTTCTAAGCTTTCAATTTTTGTGCCTTTCCTTCCCCTTGTGTTTATGTATATAAGACTACTTCCCCACATATGCAATATACTTCATAGTCAAATGGCCTGCTTTTCAGTGAGGATCCTGTCGGTACCATGGGCACTCAGTGGCAGAGGTCGCAGATGTTCCAGGGAGACCTAATGAGATGTGGCCAGACATCCTTAGCCCAAGTCTGCAAGAGCTACGTAGTTGAAGGATTCGGCTCTGAGTCTGGAGACAAAATACAAAAGTTACAAACAATTTCTGGAGGGAGGCAGTTTTGCCTTTGTTTTTGTCGGTAGGAGATCAAGCCAAAGAGTGTTCTCTGTGAAAGGTTTATAGAAGATGAGGAGCAATAGGAGGTTCTTGGAGAGTGAAATACGGTCCAGCACACATGTACACACACACACACACACACAAATCACCCACAGACATGCACAGTAGTATGTCCTTTCAAATGGTGGCCACCACAGTGGGTTGGGTGGACAACATGGCAGATTGGGACCTGGCATCTTTTGAAAGGAGCCGATGAGGGAAGAGGTAAAGAATGAATGCTCTGAAGTTAGGCAGCTCTGTCACGAGCCAAACCTACAACCCCAAACCTCAGTTTTCTGACTCATAAAATAAGCTTGGAGAAATTCATAGGTCACCATGGATGACCCACAAGAAAGGATGGCTTATGCAGTTGGTAAATCCTCACTCATGCCTTATGGGAGGGACAAACACCCATCACCTCTGCTTCTTCACATCCTGTTCCCCTGCAGAAGGAATCTTTGCCTAAGTGGGACTGACCCAGGATCTGTGACACTCCCTAGTTCTAAGCACTCTCAAACCCTCAGGTTTTAGTGTGGCTAGTTATTGTCTTGTCACTTTAGCGTTACAGTGACCAAAGTGTCGGACAGAAGGAACATGAAAGAAAGTTCTGGGTGGTAGGTCTTTGTAAACCAGGTATCTGGGAAGAGAGGCTGTCAATTAAGAAAATGGTTCCATTAGATTGGCATGTAGGCAAGACTTTGGGAGCATTTCCTTGACTTTTGATGTGTGTGTGGGGGGCAACCCACTGTGTGTAATGTCACCTCTGGGTGGTCCTGAGAGGTTAAAGAAAGATGACTGACCAACTGTGGTGGGCCAGTGAACAAGCTAGGAAGCAGTGTTCCTCTGTCGCCTCTGCTTCAGTTCCTGGCCTGAGTTCCTACTCCGACTTCCCACCATGAAGGACTATGGAATGGACATGTAAGCCAAATAAGCCCTTTCCTCTTTCCTCCCTTGGGTTGGTTTTGGTCATGGCGTTTATCACAGTCATGAAAAGCAAACTAGGATCCAGAGGGAAAGGTTTCTGCAGGCTCCTGGCTTTAGGAGGACTTCTGTCCATTTTGCCAGGAAAGACAAGGCAGGAACATCTTAGTTCCTTTCTTGGTGACTGTGTGGCAGAGATGCCTCACGTGGTGGTAGGCAAGAAGCAGAGAAAGCAGACTGGAACTGAAGGCAGCTGTGATCCTCCAAAGCCCACCCTTGGTGACTTACTTTTGCCAGGCATGTCCCATCTTCTAAAGCTTTCACTGCTTTCTAAATGACTATATAAGCTGCTGATTAAATTATAAAAACGTGAGCCTATGATTGACATTTCGAATTCAAACCCTAACATTCCACTCCTTGCCCCCCAATAGCTCTCATAATGCAAAAACACAGTCATCTTTACTTCAGAAGTCCCTGTAGTTTTTTTTAAAAAATAATCCCAAAGCTCTCCAAATGTCCAGCCTCTCCTGAACTCAAGGAGAACCCCACAGATACTCAGTCTCCACATTTTTACCAGTGTTGATCTCTGTAATAGTCTCCATTTGCTGCAAAAAAAATCTCTCTCGATGGCAGGTGAGAGGAGTGTGCAGGATCCTCTTGTGAAATGAAACGCAACAGGGCCTGGCCATGACAGTTCTGGAAGAGCCTCCACCTGGGAGCCATTCCACCTGCTCAGGGAATCCCTTGTATCAGGGCGCCTGGAAATTTCCTTCATGTAGTCACACTACAGCTCTTGGTAACCACTTCCCTATAACCTTTGTGTATCTGATGGTGATGAAGTGGAAGCTCTCCAAAATGTGCATCCGTGATGGAAAAGGGCACCAACAGAAATGCTTCCCTCAGTCCGAGTCATCCAGCAAGGGCATTTAAATGCCAACCATGATGTTTTACCTGGATGAGGCTGTCTGATTTGCCTGGGAATGAGCAGATCCCATTTCACTACCTTGAAAAATCATTTAAAATGCTTAACAGCTTTCTTTTACTCAGTAATGGCTTTCAATGTTTATAAAAACAGAGCTTGAATTTTGAGATTGAAACTATTTCTATTGACTCCATTTATAGAAGATGGGAACATGAATAAAATGTTTTATGGTTAAAATATGAATATTTTAAGATAACATTTAAATATTGTGCATTAGGGGAATTATTGATTTCATCAGGAACAGGAATGACTGTTAAGAGTGGATTTTATATATAAAAAAGTCTGTTGTCCACCTGCCTCCCTGTGTATCTACTTCTCTTCGTCTATATAGAAAGATATAGTGCAGGGTGTTTGTCATGTGACCTCAGACAGAGAGGAGACTGGCTCCACAGTGGGTAGCTGGAAGACCCAAGAGAGGTGACCTGAACTTCATGCTAAGCTAAGGGTAAGAGAAGACAGTGGCAGTGTCCCACCTTGGGGACACTGGGGAGAAGAAGGTGGGTGCTTCCTGCAGTATTTCTCTCCTCAGGCCCTCAGTGCATAGGACAAGGTCAACTGGGAGACACCAGCTAGACTCTGTCTAGAGTTCTCCATGATCTTATTTAGAGAAATAGCATGAAAGTAAATACTTGGGCACCCTGGGACCCAGTGAATAAATTTGAAGCAAGAAATTAACCAACACAATGGTCTTTTATGTATCTGGGGAATTTCCCACCTCTCGCTTGGGGTTGTTGACAGGGACATCACCATATAACAACTTATAGTGTGACATTTCATTTCTGCATCCCAGTGCTAAGTGGGCTCCTATCCTGGACTCCATCAGGCCAAGGCTCTGTATCAACTTCTCATTAGGAGCTGGAGATACAATGAGCTGAGTATGGAGAGTTCTTTACTGACAGCATTGAAGTCTAGAGCCAAAGATTCCAGAACCATAGGTCCAGGAGCTGGAGACTGGAAGCTGTCTGAGACTGATGCAGGACATGACACTCAAGTGCATTCATAGCTTGTCCCCACTAGAGACCACCAGGCTACTACCTGCATGTGTGAAATGTGATCTGAGTCCCTATACTTCAGGGGCCCTGGGAGGGCCTCGTCACTTACTAAATATACTCTTCCTAAAACCCGTTCTGATAAAATCAACAAGAGCCCTGTCTGCTCTCCTCACACAGAGTTCTAAGGAGTCACAGCCTGCCAAAGAGACATCTGGGCAGCCCAGCATGCTTGACTCCCTTTCACATCCCCAGCCATCTGGAAGGCGTCTAGAAGCCCAGAGCCCTGCCCAGCTAAGGCTGCTGATTTGGGCTAGGTCTCAACAATGGAGTTTTCCAGGAGATGGTTTATCAAAAGATACAGCTGTCAGTATTTGTCAGACACTTCTAAAGAGTTGTTCTAAAGAGGAGTTCCAAAAATACTCCAACACACACATGTATGATGGCAGAAGGCACAAGAGATCTGAGGACCACAGTGGGACCCTGCTCTGTAGCAAGCAAGCCACTCTGTGGGTGCTGTCCTCGTCTCAGGGGTACTTTTCACCCATTATTGACTTCTACTAATGCTGCCCAGGAGTGCCTGCTGTCCCTCTGCAGATGTGGGGACCCTGGCACAGCCTTACACCATCACTTGCTGGGTGCAGCTCTGTCTTCTTCCCGACTTCTGATCCACCTCTGGTCCTTCATTGCTTCCCTGCCTTTTCAGTGTTCTCTGAAGGACCCACACTTGAAACTATACTTTGGACCACAGGCTATTCATCACTGTATGTGACCAGTCTTGGTCACTCACATGAGAACACTGCACAGGTTCAGAGAGTGATATTTGAGCTATGCACAGCCTGTTGGGAAAATGATCAGTGTTTTACTGAATGCTGAACATACACACTGTCTGGGATGACATATCCATAAGTCTGTATTTTCAGGCATGGTCAGTCAACCTCTTGGTTGACCTTGACCTCTGCCCCCATCTCAGTTATCCCGGAATGCAGTACACCCAACCCTGCAGTTTTGATGTTGATAAAGCACTTTTGTCTGGGGTTTGCCCCTCACATGAAGAAGCAGTTCTGTATTCTGAAGCTGCCTGAGGCCTATAGCAAACATCTTAGGCCTTGCTTAGGAACAGGAGTGTCTGACAGCCAAGCTGGTTAGCCTGCTTGCCCTTTATGTTTGTGCTAGGATCGTCCCCAGACCTGCAGTATCTGAAACTTAGCTGTCCAGGGCCTCTGGAAGCGAAGGGCAGAAACCTCACTTCCCTCAGCAGGCTATCTCTAGAGCTTCCAGGAGTGGGGCATTTCCGAAAATTTAGTCATTCCTCCTTCCTGGTAGCTCTGACCCCAGGATCCCTCACAGCCCAGGCTGTGCCTGAGATCCATGCTGAGCTCCTCTGCTCCTTGCTGGTTGGGAGTAGATTTCTCTGAAGCAGAACAGAAGCTCTGGCAACCTCGTTGCCATGCCTTTGAACTTCCCTGAGTGTTTCAGGGTGGCTTCTGTCTGTACTAGGCATAACGGTGTCACTGTCCTGTCTCAGGGAAGGCAGTGGCAGTGACAGGATGGCAGCATTTGGCTTCGAGGATGAGGGTAGGGTGGGATGTGTCAGTCCACCTCCAGCTGTTCAGAAGCCCCTGTCGTTTCCTGGGTCTCCACCATCTATGTCACCCGAGGGTCTTGCTGCTATTCAGGAGCTAATGTAGAGGCCTTCCTCAGAAGCCAGGGCAGGCAAGCCTCACCACTCCGAATGGGATGTGTATTTTGACTCCCCAAACTAGCTTACATTACAAGTTAGGTTCTGATCTGTGGTTAGTGCTTCCCAGCAGAGAGTAGTAGGGGAGGAACCCAGCCTAAAGGGAGCTCTAATCGACCTGGAAAAAAGATCCAATGAAGTGAATTTGTTTTTCTGTTTAAAATAACTTTATCTGAAAGAAGAAAAGTGCTGACTTCTGTATGTTGCCTGGAAGCTGTAAACGTGGGTGTGCGCAGCCATAGGCCGTGTCTGTTTTTCTTGGTGGAATTCTCTGCAAGGACCTTTCTTGACCAGCAGCCATCAATCAGCACTGAGGGCATCCCAGAGATTGTGCAGCTCCCTAGCACAGCACAGCACAGTACTACCTAGAAGTTGGATTACTTCAGGTTCAGAACCTTGATAAAGTCCGGTCAAATTAGAGCACTGTCCACTTCCTGCTGTTTGAGAAATTTTAACTTCCTGTGGGTCCATCTCAGCTCCTGCACAGGGATGCCTGAGGACAAGATTGTCCTCAAGGCACTGAGGTGACTTTCACTAGGGTCATAAATTTCATATCAAAACTCATCGGGAGCACAATCCAGGGGCATATCCACACAGCCATATGCACACACAGGAAACCATCAGCACACAGGCATGCCCAGAGATGTACAGGCATTTGTCAATCTTTGTGAGTTATCTTTTAGCCACTAGGTCACGTTCTGGCTGTGTTTTTATCCAAACTTAACGTCTAGGTCTTTGGGGTGACCACTATGGAGGATACTTGATGACAGTGTGTATATAGCAACACTTTCTGCCTTTGAACTCAGGAGCCTCCACAGATACTAAGTCCACAGCTCCTGGCCGTCTGGCTGTGGCCAAGGCCACTTCCCTTTGAAGTCACAGAACAATAGCTCCAACAGATTCCAAAGCATGGCTCAGGCTTATATGGTGTTTCAGATGACACACTCCTGAGGGAGGCTCCTTCAGGGGAGAAGATGAAGACTCTGGCTTGCTGTCTGTAGAGGGAGATAAGCATTTGTCTGTGCTCGCAGTATCAAACACAGCCTGTGTTCCAGTGCCTCCCCAGCAAGGGACACACCACTGCCTCTTGAGAACAGATCCCATAAAGTAGCTAATAGGAGGTTTGGCAATCTAAGTTTCCATTTACAACCTCAAAGAGACAAGCAGAACCACAAATAGAGTGATCGATGCCCTGCCGATCAAATTTTGCAAAAGCTCCCTGGCCCATTAGGCCTCCCTAGGCTAATCACCACAGAGTCTGGTCCCCAGTGTGGACCACAGGCTTCATTCCAGCTCACTGTCTACTTCCATTTGCTCAGCCCAGTGAGTTCTCCGCCAGCCTTTCAGGAGCAGGATTCTTCCTTCTGCAATTGCTATGGCCAACAGTTCTGATTGCTCTGACCTGATTTAGACACAATAAAGCCAAGCTTCCCTGGGGAGGGGGGTTGGGGAGGGGTGATTACCCGGCACAGAGAATGGGGCCTCGAAAGACTCCTGAGAGCATCTCTTCCCGCACATTCAAGGCTCATAGCAAGGAGGGACTGGTGGAGGCTGAGTGAAAAGTCTGTATTTTAATTGTTGTTTAGTTGAAATAATCCTGAAAGCATGGGGGAAATTTTTCTCTAGGATGCGGATCTATCAAAGTCCTGTCCTCAGAGACACAGCCTAAATGAAGCTATTGTGAAACCGTCCTCGGAGCTGAAGTAACAAGGCTGCCTGCTGACCTCTGCAGAGGTGCTATTAGATATTATGGCTTGGCTTTTCGAGGTCTAAAGGTTCCTTTAGATAAAATGCTATCACTCGGAGACTTTTATAAAAATTAACTCCACCCAGCCTTCCCACCTGCAGAGAAAGCACTGCTTTTCACAGGTGGTTCACAGGAGGCCTTGGTTTGTGGTGGAACCAAGACAGACCATACCTTCTGACCTCTGGGTCAAGCGAGCACTCTGTGAGCCTGTCACTGTTGCCCTCACTGGCCAGTTCCTGGGCAGGAGTGCTATGGAAATGTCCACAGGAATTAGTGACTAGATGGTGAAGACACCAGCCCTGTACCTGAATCACCAGACAAATGCATGCAAGGAGCACAGCTTCTAAATCTTGTGGGGAAGGGTCCCAGCACTGCAGGGCTGGTTTAGGAAGTCTCCTCTAGGGTATAGGAGTGAGGTCCCCAGGGTGAGCAGCGGAGGGCACGCAGGACAGTGATAGGAGTCTGTGGCTGGAGGACAGACTGTTTGTCACCTCAAAGCTGGCAAAGAAGAGCATAGTGACCAACCTGGGGCAGGTGAGACTGAGACTGGGGACATCCTCTCCACACAGTTGTGTGATGGCAGGGATAACTTCCTGGGATTTCACACCAATACATAGCAAGTAAATCCAGGTTATCAATGAGAATATTGAAATCAACTACTGTTTTACAAATAATTTCATACATGGCCATGCTGGTTAAGAGTTTAACCAAAATGTGGAATTCGATTATTAAAAAAAAAACTGTATTTGAGGCTGCTCAAGGGGATAGAAAATCTCATTTAAAATACCCAAATTTAATCACATAAAACAAGAATATGCCAGTAATTACAAAAGTCATATTTAGCAAGTGGTCTGGTATACTTTAATTTTTCATTGAGTAGAAGTGATTTCTCTCCATTTATTATGCTCAGGGAGAGCTTGTTAGAGAATATGAAGCTGTTTCTTTAACCATATAAGCTGTCCAGATCTGTTGCCCATGACTGGCTTAGGGCAAATGGTTGTTTATCATGAGAGCATCTTTTTCATTCCTGCGGCTGTGTGACCTTAACATGGGACATTTTCAGAAAAATGAGCCAAGTTTGCCATACAAAACATTTCACAAAATAAACAAATCACAATCCATTTCACATAAATAAACAAAAGAAGAAGAAAGCTGTGCTTGAAACTTTCTTTCAATCTGAAATCTTTGTGGAGGAGCCAGAAGACTAGGAGTTTTCTGTGAGATTGGGTCTCCTAGTAACATCAGAAGCCACGCCCATAGAGTCTCACCAACATGACTGCCCAGACATAAGCTAAACAAGAATGATACCAACAGACAAGCCAAAGTGAACAGGCAAAAGCCCATTAAGCCTCAACCCTAGACAAAGAACTATCAGCAACTGAAAGCTGGGTGTGGGAGATTTGGCCTTACCCAGGGAAGTTCATGATGTGGGATTCCCCCTCTGTATTCTGTGAATATGTTTTATTACCATTGGTTAACAAAGATGCAGATTTGGCCAATGGCCAGGCAGAATAGAGCCAAGCAAAGATACAGGGAAAAGAAAGCGAAGTGTGGGAGATGCCAGGAGTCTCTGAAGGAGTAAGATGCCAGAGCATTACCAGTAAGCCATGGGGCATGTGGTGATATACAGATGAATAGGAATGGGTTAATTTAGGCTGTAAGAGCTAGTTAACAATAAACCTGAGCTGATAGGCCAAACAGTTTGGAATTAATATTAAGCCTCAGAGTGATTATTTGGGAACTGGTGGGTGGGAGAGAAACCTCCAGTTACAAGCCCACACCAAAACATGCATAGGATTAACATTATATAGACTGAACAGGTTACATTTAGGAATATATTTGTATATATAAATAAACATATGCGGGCAATAACAATTAGTTTGAAGGGGAGCAGGGAGGAACATATGGGAGGTTTTAGAGCAAGAAAGGGGAAGGGAGGAATGCTCTAATTATACTATAATCTCAAAAATGAAAAGGAAAACAGCATTAAAATACACAGGACAATTCCTGCCCCCCCCCAAAGATTTATTTTTCTTATGTGTGTCTTGGTGAGTTTATGTGTACCACATATGCAAGAGGGGAGGCCAGAAGAGGTCATCAAGTAGCCTGGAGCTGGAGTTACAGGCCGTTATAAATCACCTGATGTGGGTTCTGGGAACCAAACCCAGGTCCTCTGCAAGAGTATTAAGCTTTCTTCACTGCTGATCCATCTCTATAGCCTCTCAACTTGAAATCTTAAAATATGTAGACAGAGCCGTGTGTAGTGGAAAGGATGTCCACTCAGGACCTTGAGACTCTCCCTCCCCAACACTGTCCAGTCCTCACCCCTGAGCCTTCACATTGTCCAGGGCAGAGAGGTGGGCCCACCCATTGGTGACAGAGCTCAGCCTTCAGGGTAGATTGTTGGTCAAGGAAATCAAGTTCCAGGACTACAGGACCTTATTCCTCCAGACATAGAGAATTAAATGAGGAGGGTTCCTGTAGGACTTCCTCTTTGGCCGCACAGTAGCATTGCCTCAGTAGCTCTGACATTCCAGACGGTCACAATCTAGGCTGATCAAGTCAGAAACTTGTTGAGTAAACCCAGTAGGACACTGGAGCTGCCCTGGTGTGCAGTGATGACAGGATCCCCAGGTGTTAGTGGCTCAAGGCTAGGGGAGGCACAATATGATCTGGAGATGGACAGTGAAACCTGGATCTCCAAGTTTCCCCAGGGCCCTGGGCAGCCAGTTGCCACTTCCCAGATATGTTGGTCTCAGTCAGGTTCTTACTGTGGGAAGTAGTTCAGTGTAGTTGGTCTTTTTTTTTAACTATTTACTCTTTGGGGAGTCTGCCACCCAGCTTCCAAATGATCATATACATATTCTTTCTTACAAAAGCCTGGCATTAGCTTGGCTTATCTCTAACCAGGTTTTCTTAACTTAAATTATCCCATCTATCTTTTGCCTCAGTTTTTTTTACCTCTCTCTTTTTCTGTATATATTTTCTTCCTTTCTTATTCCATGTCTGGCTGGGTGGCTGGGTGGCTAGGTCGCTGGCCCTTGACATCTCTCCATGTCGTTTTCTTGCTCTCCCCTTTTCTTCTTTATTTTCTTCCTATTTATTCTCTCTGCTTGGCAGCCCCACCTGTCCCTCTCCTGCCTAGCTATTGGCCATTCTGCTCTTCATTAGGACAATCAGATGTTTTGGGAAGGCCCATAACACAGCTTCACAGAGGTAAGCAGATGCAACATAAAAGAATGCAACACATCTGAAATTAGTATTCCGCAATAGTTTAGTGTTGCAACTGCCTTGGCCTGGGCCCTCCTGTTTCCTATCAGCTTCTAGGGGTAACTTGCTCCAGAGAAAACCTCTTTCCTCTCAAGAGGCCACAGGTACCACATCTGGATCCCAGCTGCCACTCTGAATGTCTAGGATCCTGGAACCAGGCCTGCTCACCGGGTATAAGTGATTCCCTAGAGGCCCACCCATACCCTTCCTGGCATGGAAGCCTCCAGCTCCTGGGGAGCCAGGGAGCACACCCCACTGCAAACAGTTGCTCCTGAATCCCAAGTCTCTTGGGATATTAGTGTAAATCTGAGGAGAAAAAAAAATTTGAAATGGGCTTCCAATGGAACTTAGGAAAAGTGGTGGATTTGCCCTATCCCTTTGGCCAGGAAATGGCTCCAAAAGACTCCAGTCTCCTCTGCAGATGAGCCATGATGGGGGTCGTGTTGAAGAAGAGTCAGGAGACCAGCTCTGTGATGTCTAAAGCTCAAGGTTGGTTCAGAAGGAGCAATGCTGGTCTCTAGAGAAGGGGACTGTCATGTATGACCCAGGTGACTACTGTCTTTTCATCGTAGTCAATTGTAAGGCCATAAGGGGTTTTACTGAGAGAGAATATGAAGGAAGCTCTGATTGCCTGGCTCTCAGCAGTATTCTCAAACCTTCTAGGCCCATCTGTATACATGTAAAGTTCAGACCTCAGTAAGAACCCTGAGTCAGTTTAGCAGTCCCCCAGTTCTGATATCTAATCAAAATCCTCATTCTCTGTCGTCCCCATGTGAGGTCTGGTCATCCCATCACCCAGATTCCATTAGTCCAGTTTCAGGTGCATCCCATTTTAACTATCTGCCCACTGACCCTCACCCTGCTTTGGCCTACGATCAGTATGGCCCTGACAGATGTCAAGCCCAATCATGCACACACCCTGCAAACCCTATTGTGGTGGCCCTGCTACTGTCGTGATGGTTCTTAGTGACCTCTGCCCTTTGCTCTGTCATCAGTGTCTCTGCATAGTTTGGTTCCATGCAAAGCCTGGGATTAGAGAAGCCTTGCCCTCTGCTGACAGGGAAGGAGGAGATCTCTGCTGCCTGGTGTCACCTCAGACAAAGGGGGGGTCATCCAATAATGCTGTCGATGTCACCAGGAAGCCCCAGGGAGACCAAGGTCCTGTGACAGCCTGTTCACAGCGTATGCCTGTCTCACTCTTTCAGCCCTTTGCACTGGCTGTGTGGTGACAGCAAGATCTTGCAAGGGCTTTGCAAGTCCCACTGCACCACAGCCCAAGGGTAGTAGGCAATGCATGTGGGCAGATTTAATTAAACTTTGGAAACACCGTGCAAAAATAAATAATAAAAAACTTTCTCCATGGCAAAATTCTTGGGAGCTTGTAATGTCTAAGAGGCATGCCGGATTCCTGAGGGAAATGGAGAGTCGATACACATTCCCCAGATTTAGGTGACCACAGAGTACTTCTTTCCTTTAATGCATCCCATGGGTCTATTGTTGCAGAAAACACACGTTTGAAAAAGCAGTTTCATATCAATTTTAACTGCAATGCAAAAAGAAATAGAATGAGATATTATTCTATGCAAATAATAACCACCGCTGTAAAGAGCTGAGATTCTATCTGATTCCTGAGAAGACAAGCTTTGCAGGGAGATGAGGAAGTAAGGACAGGACAGCTAGATGATGTCGGAGGGCTCAGAGCTGGGATGACCCTCCCAAGGGGAGCCTGGCTGCTTACAGGTTTGCCTTGGGACAACTACTTTATTCTTACTGTGTGCCAGGAGCCACCCTTATTTCATGGACCTCTAGTCATCATATTCCTTACCTGCCATCCAGGTCCCATCTTTGAGCTGGCCTCTCCCCTGGGCAGGAAACAAGGATTGAAAAATCTGACTAGGAGGACCAGGGCAGTGGAGACTGACGGGAATAAAAAGTGAGATGAGATCTTCTAGACCAGTGGTTCTCAATCTTCCTGATGCTGTGAGCCTTCAATACAGTTCCTCATGTTGTGGGGACCCCCAACCATAAAATTATTTTATTGCTACATCATCATAACTGGAATTTTGCTACTGTTATGAATCATAATGTAAACATATGAAATTCAGGTTCCCTGATATGTGACCTCAGTGAGGTTGCAACCCACAGGCTGAGAACCACTATTCTAGAATTTCCTCACTTCTGGCAGCAGCTGAAACCTCTGAACTGCAGGTGGATCAGCCTGGGAAAACTCTTGTCCTAGCAAAAGGACTCCATAGCTGAGCACAGTTCCTGAGGAGGCATTTGTCATTGCTCTTGGGAAAGTCATGCCCTATTTTTGATTCAGATTGTCCCATATGGGCTCACTTGTTAAAGGCTTGGTCCACAGTATGATGTTACTGAAAAGAAGTAGAACTTCTTATTATGTGTGTGTATGCACGTGCGCGTGCACTTGCACACACATACATGCACAAGCATGCATGTGCCACAGTTGCATGCATGGAAGTCAGAGGAAAACTTTCAGAAGTCAATTCTTTCTTTCCATGGACATCAGGTCATCAGGCATGGCATTAGTTGTCTTTACCTGAGGAGCCATCTTCCAAATCTAGAAGGAGATCTTTAGGTCATTGGCATGTGAACTTGAAGGAGATGGTTGGATGATGGCTCACATAACTCTCGTCTGCTTCTCACCATGAAGTGAATATTTTCCTCTCCCACACCAGCCTACCCTGATTTGGCAGCCCTAACCAGAGGCCAGCAAAAAGTGTGTATGTTGGCCTGATCATGGCCTGGAACATATAAAACTGCGCACCCAAGCAAATCTTTATAGCTCACATTTCTGATATCTTCTTAAGCGATAGAAGTTGACTAACAAGGGTATCATTTAGGAAATGGGTGGTGCTTTCTGCCATTCTCTGCTGCAGCTCAGCAGTACCCAGCACACATCCCAGTGTGGAACACAGATGGGGGAACCGCCCAGCAGTGTGTAGATGAGAAATGTCCATAATGTGCTTATTGATACCAAGAGGATTAAAATGTTACATTTCTATAGCTGCTTAAAGTTTTAAAATTTTGTTCTCAATTTATTTTCCAGCAACTTGAAATTCAGAGTTTTATCTGAACAATCATGTTGAAAATTTAACATTGTCAAATACCTTCTTTTCCAGTAATCACCATACAATTCAATGTAATTCCCATCAAATTTTTCTAATGCATTTTGAGGTAGTGACTGGCTTTAATCCCCGTGGAAAAATAAAGTAAAAAACAATTTCAACAACTATTTATCAGCTACTCATAAAATTAAAGTCACACTTGCCATGTGACCAACATAGGAGCTAATCCTGGTATTTACCCCATAAAAATGAAAACATGTGTTCAAATATGACTTACATATAAACATCCACAGTAATCTCACACCTAAGGGCACAACCCCCCAAGAGATATCTACCTATTTTAGTAGGACAATGTATAAACAAATGTTAAAGTATCCAAACAAGCAAATACTATTCAGAAAAATCAATCAATCAATCAATTAACTCTGCTTTACATATCTGCTTAGGTGGATCTCAAAGACAAAACCAAAACCAAAACTAAAAATGAAAAACCATCACCAGCAACAAAGTACTTTCGCATCAAAAAGAGGCAGGCACAAGGAGGGTCCCTGCATCTTCTATCAATGTTCTATGGTACTGCAGAGACTTCTCTGTTAACTCAGAGACAAGCAGCTGAGCCTGAGGGGTTCCTAGAAGGACTAATCAGAAATGAAAGGGATTTTTTTTCTAGTGGTAGAGATCTGTTTTCCAAATGCATTACTTATACCCTAAAAATGAAAGTCCTATAGGATGGGTAAACTGCTCTTCAATGGCTCAAAGCATGAGGTGGCACTGGTCAGAGGAAAGACTAAACCCACAAGAGGTGATAATGAGGGTCTGAAAGAAATCTGGAGGAGCCTGGGCTTCTCTATGCTGTTAGTAGGAATAAATGTCAAGTGACTCTTAATTTCCTTGTGGCAATGTATCACTTTTTCTTTATCCATTCTTCAGTTGAGGGGCATCTAGGTTGTTTGCAGGTTCTGGTTATTACAAATAAAGCTGCTATGAGCATAGTTGAACAAATATCCTTGTAGTATGACTGAGCATCCTTTGGGTGTATGCACGGAGGTAAGGGGAGAAGGAAGGGCAGAAGGGGAGGAGGAGGGAAGAAGGGAAGGGTCAAGAGAACTTGAGGGAACGGGGCAGTCGGTAGTCGAGGTGGAAGAAGAACGGAGACGGAAAGCAAAGAGAAAGTTTGATTGAGGGAGCCATTATGTGGCTAACAAGAAGCCTGACACTAGAGAAATTCCCAGGAACCCACGAGGATGACCCCAGCTAAGACCCTAAGCAATAGTGGAGAGGGTGCCCGAACTGGCCTTGCCCTGTAGTCAGACTGATGACTGTCTTAAATATCACTATAGAACCTTCATCAAGCAACTGATGGAAACAGGAGAGACCCGCAGCTGAGCACTGGGCTGAGCTCCCAAAGTCCAGTTGAAGAGAGGGAGGAGGGAGAATACGAGCAAAGAGGTCAAGAGCATGATGGGGACACCCACTGAAACAGTTTACCTGAGCTAATGGGAGCTCACAACTCCAGTAGGACAGGGAAGGAACCAGCGTAGAACAAACTAGACCCTCTGAATGTGAGTGACAGTTTTATGACTGGGGCAGACTGTGGGGCCACTGACAGTGGCACCAGGATTTATCCCTACAGCTTGAACTGGCTTTTTGGAAACCCATTCTCTTTGGATGGTTACCTTGCTCAGCCTAGATGTAGTAGGGATGGCCTTGGACCTTCCTCAACACAATGTGCCTTACCCTATCTGAGGAGTGGATGGGGGAGGTGAGGGAAGGTGAAGGGAATGGGAGGAGGGGAGGGAGTGGGAACTGGAATTGGTATGTAAAATGAAAAGATTGTTTTCTTTTTAAAATAAATAAAATTTAAAAAACTTAAAAATTTTTTGTGGTAGTTCCACTAAATGGCAGCAAGGGCAGTCTAGCAAGATGCTGTGGAGGAACCCAACCTAGACCCTAGTGTGTGTCTACAACCATCTGCTGTAATGTCATCACTCTGCCATTGGATATGTCACCAGTGAAGAACCACACACATGCCACACACAGTGACGAACTTCAGCAGGAACACCAGACGGTCACTAACTGGGGTGGATCATGACCACGTGACAGTAGGGATTAACCTCAGCAGCTTACCTTCCATGGTCAGAAAACCCTGAGGGACTCTAGATCAGACTTCAAGGAAAGGCCTTCCAGGATGCCATGGTGACAGTGTGGCTTCTCGGGGTGGAGGTCATACTGCTCCAGAGTGGGCTTCGGGAGCTTGATGAGGGCTGACTGTCATCTACACTGACCTGAACGCTTTGTAGAAATTCAGGATGGATATGTATGATTTGTGTGCCATTCTGCACAAAGCATGCATTTTAAAAGTGCATGTAGAATGTTGAGAAAGAAGAAAACCTTAAACATTCTGGTAGGATAATGGACACAAAATTAGCAGAACTCAAAGACATAACTGGCACTGATGATCCTTTTTGGAGACCCAGGAGGCAGCTTCTGACCCTTCATGGAACTCTGAGTGTGATTGTTGACACTGTTTCTGGTAGAGTCGTGTGCGTGATGGTTTACAGTGTGTTCTTGTGTATGCAGAGTATTAGACACTTCAGCTGTGGTGACTCCTGAGGACACACTGGCTTGTGTGGGAGGAGACAAGCCTTGTGGCTCCCTCACTCCCACCTTTATCAGTCATTTATCTGGCCATTCATAATGAACCAAGTCAGCTCAACAAGGCAACATCATCAACCGCCGAAATCAATAGCTCTACTTGATGTCAATTACAGACTGCGCTAGAAAGACAGACAATGTAGAGAATAGGCAAATCTTAACAGGCGCCTGGTAGTGGCGTCTGCTCTGCTAACAGAAATAGGGAAGACCTCAAAGGGCAGGGGTGCACTGACTCATCAGGTCCTCTGAGAGGAGCGAGCACCTGTTTTCCTTGTATAGCATTGAGCTCTGCAGTCATATGTGGGTAGCATGTGTGTGTGTGCACACGTGCATGCGTGCATGAGTGTGCATGCTTGTGTTTGGTATTCTGTAGGTGTGTGCTATGTGCACATTTGTGTGGAGGTCCAAGGTTGATGTCAGGTGTTTTATCTTTAATTATTTTTCATCTTTGTTTTTTAAGACATAGCCTCCCACGGAACCTGGGGTTCACCAATTCAGTGAGAGTAGCTGGTCAGTAAGCTTAAGACACACCTGAGTCTATGCCTCTGAGGCTGGGATTGCAGATTTCTTATGTGGACACTAAGGATTGAGTTAAAGCCCTTGTACTTGTACACTTCATTGACTGAACCATTTTCTCAGTCCTCCCATCTCCCCAATCCTCTTACATAGTCTGTGTTATAAGAAACAATATTTATTTGTCAAAAATCAAAACCCTAGACATTCCAGGGAAAATCAGAAGTTGGTCAAGTAAATCTTTCTTTTTTTTAATATAGAAACACATCCTTTACACATAAGGTACTGCTTAGCAACAGAAGAGAAAAAATATGCCCTGTCTGTTTATCAGTAAAAAACAAGTCTGGAAACCCTGATGCCGAGGTACGTGGGTTCTTAGTCTGCATGTTGGCAAAGGCGATCTGGAGTGTGGCAAAGAAGGCTGGGTTTGTTTTTTTTCCTGTCTCTGAAGACTAAGCTTCACTGTTCAGTGCTGAAGAACATGGCAAAGCTGTGTGTGTGTTCAGATTAACTCCTGCCTCCCCCACGTTCTGCTTTTCATTCATCATGATGGAATGTGTAAGGAGAAGACATAAGAAGAGAGTGTTTCACTTGTTAAAGACCTTCCATGGTACCTTTCACAATCCCGCACTGACTTTATGAGTGAAGAAAAGTGTTCAGAGATGTGGGGTGCAGCAACTCACTGAATCTAACTCCCAGACCTTACAAAGCCGTGCTTGCCTCTATCCCCAAAGTAGTTTTGAAAACCTTTTCCCCCCTAATGTCTCAATTATCCAGCAAGGCAGACCACCTGATTCGCTCACTCCTGTGGGGTATTTTGTGTGTGCTAGGGTCACGGAGCACCTGAGAGACACTTAATTGCCTTGGAGACCTCCCATTCCTCAGGATGAATGGGCACCAGAAAGCTTGCCCATCTCCCTTCTTACACACATCCCACAACACTACAGCAAATGGTTCTAAATGGTGTGGAAGATGTCTAAGGTATTAGAGAGTGTTGGGGCAGTGTTCAGTGGGGAGAAATGGTACTGGGTCAATGAGTGGCTTACTTGCTTAGGAGACATTATTGCCCCAATATCCAAGGAGTAAAGTGCTCAAGATGTTTTAAGTTCTTCTGTGGAACTAGTTTTCATAAAACACTCTCTGTGAACCTACAGGGGAAAAAAATAGCTGGGCAGCACTGGTTTAATTTACACATCAGCGAAGCATCCAAGAAAGCACTGAGCAGCTTGAGAACACAGTGCTGCCAAGTAACGGGACTCAAATTCAGCTTCACTTTGCAAGGAAAATACTTTTCTCCCACTTCTACAGAGCATTGAAGAATAATTCCTGGGGACAACAGGGCTTCCAGAGCTGTCATCGCTGCTATACTGGCACCTGACCTTGTCTGTAGAGGTACAGATAGCCTTAACAATTGTTCATGGGACAGCCAGGTGGCCACTGTCCACAGAGAGGAGGGAGAATTGAGATCGGGACATGTTTAAAATCCTGTCTTGTAATTGAAATTTTTTATGTATGGTCCTGAGGTTGTAGATGGAAGATTGCTTTGTCAGTCAACACAACAGTGAAATTGAGAGATACCACACAGGATTTTTAAAAGTAGGTTATGGATTGGGGATATAGTTCAGTTGGTAGAATGCTTGCCTCTCAAGCACAAAGCCTTGGACTCAATCCTCAGCATCATATAAACTGGTGTGATGATACATGTCTGTAATCCCAGCACTTGGAAGGTGAGGGAAGGAGGGCTGGAAGTTCAAGGTCATCTTTAACTACATAGTGATTTCTAGGCCAGTCTAGATACATGAGACTCGTCAAAAATATAGAAGGAAAGAAGGAAAAAAGAAGGGAGGGATGGATGGAGGAAGGGAGAAATGAAGGCAGGAGGGAAGGAAGGAAAGGAGGAGGTCATGGTTCTCAGACCCAGGCCAAGAAGAGAGATCAGAGGACTGATGGAAAGTTCTGCAGGATTCATGAAAGTTGGGACCATGCCTGGTGCATTCTCAGGTCCCCACATATGGCGGGCACCTGATGTGGGAAGTCCCTCTGTATATGTGTTNTGTTGCTTTTATTGGTTAATGAATAAAGAAGCTGCTTTGGCCTGTGATAGGACAAAATGGAGCTAGGCAGGGGAAATTAAATTGAATGCTAGGAGAAAGAAGGTGGAGTCAGGGAAAAGCCATTTAGCCACTGCTGGGGACAGATGCATCAGAACCTTGCTGGTAAGCTGCAACTGCTTGACAATACACAGATTAACAGAAATGGGTAAGTTTAAGATATAAGAGTAAGCCAGAAATACGCTTAACCTATTGGTCAAACGGTATTGGAAATAATATAGTTTTTGTGTGATTATTTAAGTTCTAGGCAGCTGGGAATGAACAAGCAGCCTCCACCAACAGGCACCTACAAGTACCATGTATTGGTTCAGTGGATCCCAAAGGGATGCTAAATGCAGCAAAACAAAAAGAGCCTGTGATATTCACCAGCAGTACTTCTGTTTCCTCCTTCTCAGGACATCCAGTAGGATTTTGAGTCTTCAGGACAGAGAACTGGTCTTGGGATCCTCAGTGGGGAGTTAACCTGGCCACAGTCATAATCCCAGTGGGAGGCAGAGTCATGGCTTCTGGAATTGAAGCCTATTCTTTCTAGCTCTTGGTAATTATGATAAAAAAAAACAGAGCACAAGAGACGGAACATCGCAGCAACACTTCATACAGCCCACAGAACAGGGGGGAGAGAGCTGAGCACACGATGTGTAGACCACACAATGCCTCTCCCCCATTAGACTTTCTGTTTCATATGCTCACACCCTGCCTCATTCCCTGGGTATGCTGAGCTCCATGCGTCCCCAGTTCAATGCCACTGAAGCCCACATCCCACTTTAGTAGGGTCCTGATTTAGAGTGGGGAGCTGGTATACATGGGATAGACAAGCCATGTTTGTCACACACAAGTTAGAGGAGCATTGTGTGGACCAACTGACCTTCTCTGTGCAGATATCACCACTATAGAGAATCTTTTCTGGATCACAAAGGAGAAGCAAATGGGTGGGTAGCAAGAGAGGGCACAGGGCCTATTGGAAAGAGTGGTGCATGGCTATGTTTAGCACATGGGTGGGGAATTATGCATGTGCTGTTGAAGCCTCAGTGAAAGTAATATGCCAGGGATCTGGTTATGGACCGTAAAACAACCTACATTTCACATTGCAAAACAAGCACGGGGGGACCCCTGAAGTGGGAGAGACAGGAGAGTTTGTGGTTGCCTCCTTCTTGGATTATTCTGCAATGAGATGAAGAAGGGGGATGAGATATTGGAGGACATAGCTAGATTGAGAGACTGACTGGCATGATTAGAGCTAGGTAGTATGGGCACTAGGGTGGAGGTGGATCAGGATGTCTGGAGTGACCCCTGGGCATCTGAGTTCAAGGAAAGACTCAGAGGGCAGCTGTTTCAGAGCCTAAGAATACCACAGTGAGCTGTGGGTATATTGATTGAGAGTAGTCAGCAATGCAATTGCAAACTAGCAGATCCTGGTGAGTTATCACAGAACTGATTGAGACTCCTTGGGTAGGACAACCAGCCAAAGTGAGAGGTGTCAGAGGGTGGAATAACGGAGGGGACCTGGTTGGCCAGGCTGGCCTAAGAAATGCCAGCAGGCACTAGAAGTTTGTTGAAGAAAAGACTCACAAATGTGGATTCCAAGATAGAAGATGGAGGTTGACTCGGCTAAGGCAGATATGAAGTGGAAACAAACAGGGAGAGAAATGGCTATTATCATCCATCACTCTGGAATAAAGCTCAGACTCTTGCCCCAGGTTGTGACCAGTAATCACTAAAATCTGGACCATTCCACTGTGAATTTCTGTGTGTGTTTATGTTCAAACTGAGTACTTGAAATAGACCAGGATGTGAGCACATCTTCCTTCCCTGAATGACCAAAGGAGCATGTCACACAAAATTCTTATCATATGCCCAGTACAAATTCACAACATTTCAATCTTAGTCCTCATTAGACGCAAGTGTCTCAGTCCTAAGGGATTAACTGAGAGCAAGCACAGTATTGACCTCTATTTCCACTGCCCATGGCTCAAGCAACTCAGAGAAGAACAAGGTTGAAGATTTTCTACTGAGGGTAGCCAGCCAGTCACCATCAGTTCCAGCTATTCTCCCATTCACATCCTTGTGTTGCTTCTACTGTCTTTTTACAACAAGGCTCATGAGTAGTGCCTGCTTCTCTTCCTTTGTTGTTGTTGTAGTGGTGAAGTGGGGGATTGAACTGAGGCTTTGTACATACTAGGCAAGTGCTCAAAGACTAAGCTGAATCCCCAGCCCATAGTGCCTACTTCTCAATGCTACATTACCCATCATCTTCCACCCAGAGCTGGGCCATTCAAACCAGCCATATCCTCCTCTCCAAAGAAACAGGACTCCAAGGATTAACTGTGGCCAGTTCTTGTATCCAGAGGCACTGCCATCACACCTCTAGAGTTGTGGATGTCTTAGCCTAGGGCTAGGCAGAGCAACTATGCCCTTACTTGCTGGACATGAATTTTCCCAGGGTCAGGTTGAGAAACTGGCGATCTTTGGAACATTTTCCTGTTGTGGGATATTTGTGTACTGTGTGAAGAAGTACTGCTATGATGCTGTAATAAAAAGCTGAATGACCAACAGCTAAGCAGGAAGTGTCATATGAAGAAGAGGTAACCACTTAGCAAAGTCAGGTCCAAGCTGAAAGAAAAATCTCTGCATAGGTGACAACATGCTTTAAAATGCTTAGATGCTGAAGAAAGAAAAGAAAATGGCTATAGACAGTCATAGAAAAATAAATAAATCATTTAAAAATCATACTTTCTTTAAAAAGAGAGTAAAGTATATAAAAAGAAAAATCCACATAAAGATGAGAAATGCACAGGGTATCTGGATCCTGTATGGTGCTTTGTTGACTTTGAATTTTTAAAATACTAATGAACAAAAAAAATAGCTTCTGAGAGACATTGGATTATAAAAGCTACTAAATTAAACCAACTGGTATATTTTTAAAAAGTCTTAACTTCAAAATGGAAGTCAGAAAATATCTTGCATTGGGGGAGAAGTTTTGCTTTTGTTTCCACAGGAAGCAATAACTATGAATTTCTTCAAAATTAATAAATATCATATTTGATTGGGACAGACCTCCTGAGAATCTTGTCTACATAGATAAAGAAAAATATCCAAGAAAAACTACAAAACAGGTAATGTATACGCTGATTTCTTTACATGGGAACAGCTGTGAGACTGGACGAGAAATGATAAATCTTATTAGTTACAGAGTCCTTGTGACTTATTACTACAAGCCATCCTTCCAATTCATGGATAAAGGGTTGATTATACAGTCCAAAGAGACTGATAAACAGATTCCTTTTACCTGCTAAAGTGTAAAAGAAAATATCAACTTTAGCTGATTTGTCCATACCACACTTTTCATACTTGTGTTGATGCAGATATATATATGTTACCTTTAAAAGTTTGTGTGTTTTCAGAAAAAAAGGGCCAGACACCAATAAAGACAAGTAGCCCTGGTGATCCAGCCTCAAAATGCCTTTGCTTCAGTTTCCTCAAAATTCTCTATCTAGAACAATTTCAAAGTACTAGCTGAGATGGTCCAGTCTCAAGCTCTGCTCTAGCCAGAAAGTCAGATAAGCTCTACACTGTCCCATCATATAGATACTAAACAAAGCATAATTAGCTAGTTCTTCCAGGACTTGACCATTGTCCAAGTTTTCTCATGGTCCCCTAGAGATGCTGTCACTCCCAGAAAACAGGAAGCAATCTAGAGAACATGATACCTACATTCCCAAGAGGTGGTATGGATGGTATTGGTCATTCAATGGATCATAAATGTTTATCATTGTTGGGGGGGTTGGTTAAAAGTTGTAGTTGATCATGGTCAGGAGAAAGCTAGCAAATGAGATTAGACTCAGGATCTCATTCTGAAAAGAAAAGGGAAATATAGGAATGATAGGATAAAAGGGTAGATTATTAAATCTACTTTTAAACTAAAAAAGCAACTACTAGTCTTAAATATTTTACATTGGTATGAATTTTTATATATTCATACAAATTTAAGGTTATTTTGTTATAATGTATATATGCTTCTACTCTTGTTTAAGATATTGTACCTATGTGGCCCATTTAAAAATGTAAAGTTTTAGTTCTTTAAAAACTAGGAAAATAAAGAAAGACAGGCTGGTAGTTAGTCATCTGCAATAATCAAGCTTGTAGTCATGCTAGGTATGTTTTCAACATCAAACAGAGACGTATTTTTAGATATATAGGTGGTCTTCAAACACTTCAGAGACCTACAGAATACAGCATTTAAGATGTTTTAATAATGTAAGGCTTTTCATGACAATGAGGCATGTCTGCTCCTGGTAGTATCAATTTACTCCAAAAATGAATAAAGGGCATCAATGAACTTCCATATGGAGTTTGATTTCAATGTGGAAAAATTAGCCATTTAGACAAGAAACTGCCCTCGCCTTGACTGATGACAGTATGCTGTCCAAATTGGACAAGAAGTACACAAAAAAGTGACTGCCAAACTTTGCAAAGACAAGGTAGGAAAGTCCTTCAAAACTCTTGCTTTACAGAAAAGTCTATCAGATATTCAAGGCTTGTGGGATAAATGCCCCAGTGTTACAGAGGAAACTTGGATGACTGTCCAGGCATCCAGTTGTCTCTGTCATTTCTATAATTTTGGAAGTTTTTTGCTTTGCACTTCCTGCTTACTCAGGTAATATTATATCCTTCTTGGGACTTTGTTACTGAATTCAGAAAATAAACTCTTAAAGAGATGTAAAGTACATCAGGTTAACAAACATAAAACATTAAGTTGCTTATCTAAGAAAACATTTTGAGGTCTAAAAAGATAGTTTTGGGTTGGTGATACAAGTTATGATATAAAGTATTTTAGGTATAAACTTTAGATTCATCAAGGATAGAGTATTTTCTCTGAATATGCTAACTACAAATGGACTGGACATTGTGAATATAATTCTTACTTAATAATTGTCCTTATTGCATATAGCTTTACAATGTTAGAGCTAAAAACCTTTTTATTTAGACAAAAAGGGGAATGTTGTAAGATATTTGTATATTATGTGAAGATGTATTGCTATGATTGGTGTAATAAAAAGCTGAATGGCCAGTAGTTAGGCAGGAGGTATAGGCAGGACTTCCAGAGAGAGAGAGAGAGAGAGAGAGAGAAACTGGGAGAAGTAATATAGGCATGTGGATTTCGCCAACAGACTCTTGCAAATTTAATGTGCAATATTAAGAAGAGTGGAAGAATGTAGATTGAAAAATAAGGGTTATTTAAGTTATAAGAGCTAGCTGGGAAAAAGCCTAAGTTAGGGCCAAACTTTCTTAAGTAATAATGTCTCTGAGTCATTTTTTGTGGGCTGGCAGTTCAAAGATAGTCCAGCAAGAAAGCTTGCTACATTTTCCCTTAAGTTATGACAGACCTTCCTCTAGCCATCCCTTCTCATCTGTAGGGACTTGGAAGTTCAGTCAAGTATCTCAGAACCAAGTCTTGTCTGTGTATTACCGAACAGAGAAGACCGAGTTGGAAGGAGTCTGACTGTTTCTACTATTCTTAAATGTGATCAGCACTATTTCACCTAGTGCAAGATGGACTCCCCTGCCCCAGGAGGCCTAACCCCTTTCCCTGACCACTGTCACTGTGGGATAAGGTGGCTCTGGAGAAGGACTTTCTTCCTGGGACTGAGCTTAGGGGAACTCTTTCTACTGTGGACTCACCACACCTGTGGTGACAGATATGTGTGCTGTAACTGCTGACCTTCTTCACAGTCCTGTGCCTCAGGCCAAGCATCTACCTGGTCCTGCTGCTCCTTAACCCAGTTCTGGTCTGGATCCTCTCTCATTCCTGTATTATATTCCTATATTATTAGCTGAAGGTGCATGGTCTGCTGACCTTTAGACACCTTGGCCAATACACTCAGCCCTTTTCCTCAAGGAGCTGGTCCTCAGAATGCTTGGTTCACCTACAAACACCCTTCTCCACTGGAACATGCCAACACATACATGCTTGTGTATGAATATACATACACAACAAAAAAAACATACACACAGGCAGACATGCATGAACACATCAGAGATCTATGTGCATACATATATACCTGTGTGAACCCACAAATAAATGTTCATAAGCCTCTAAATGTATACATACAGATGTGCACACTCTTCTATAGATATATGCACATACGAGAACATGTATGTGTGCATACATACCATATTTCTGTGTGTACACCTTCAGCTTCAGGGAGCTGAGAGGGTTCCCTTGGTGTGATGACCCGGAAGTCCATTGGTGGAAGCTCAGCCTGGCACAGATTCTGTGATAACATTGGAGAAGCCACTGTGGCCGTGGGCATTTTTGTCATCTGATGTGTTGACAAGATTCCTGAGCACCGATATGTATCAGTACTTAACACAAGGAACTTGATCTGCCTTGTGAAACTTCTCTAAGTGTATTTTTTTCAATCTCAGTTTCCAAAGAAAGCCTCCTCTGTGTGCAAAGCTCGTGAAGAGACAATGAAGTACCCTGAAGAAGTAAAACTGCCGAGGCAGGAGAAAGCTTCCCTCCAAGGGAAAGGATGTGCATCCGGCCAAGTCAGAAACACCCGTGTGTGTCAAGCCTGCCTGCTAGAGGAGCCTGTGCTACAGGGGCCAGACGAGTGACAGGTAGCTGGACCCTGGTGACTTCCTATTCTCACAGTGCAGAAAAGTGCTTTGGAAATGAAGGAAGCTGCTTGGTTTGAAATTTTCCAGTGGGAGCTGTCTCAAGTAAATCTGCCGTGAGACGTGAGACCATCATGTGTCAGAGAGCACAGAAGAAAACAACCCTCAAGTTCAGGGCCCCCTTGTGGCACAAGGCATGTTTACCAAACGTTTCCATCTTCTTTTGGGGCATCAGTTCTCTCTTGCAAAGCCTTCCTTTGGGGCAGGGTGAGTCATGCGCCAGCTCCGTGCTTGCTCAGGCCCAAGGACTGAAGGCGGGCCCCACTGAAAGCAGGAAGCCCTCTGTTCTTCTCTACACCACAGATTACTGATGAAGAGAAAGACACACAAGCAAAAGCGTTAGGAGCATCTGCCTCGTCCTGACTCTCGGTAACACCCTCAGCAGTGGGGCGGTTTATCTTGTAGAAACAAAGCGACAGATAGGCATAATTGACTAGCCGATAGCCAGCAGCATTAAATATAGAGCTTCAGATACTTAGGGGGGAAGCCCACCACCATCTTCTTCCTTCTTGGGGACAAACAAACTGTTCTCAAATGTGGACACATTTGGCTGTTAGCTGCACAGTTGGGAAAAATAAGAAAATCTTTCTTAATAATATGGAAGATGAAAGCAGTTGTCCTGACAGCAGTAGGGTTTGAACGCTACTATAGAAAACACCATCTTTCCCACTCAGCCCCTTTGTTGTTAAAGTCGTTTGTGTGAGCACATTCCAGCAACTATCCCCCTATATTTTTATGCACTAACTAACAATTGTGTTGGGTTCCTTTGCCTGGGTGGGCCTTCGCATTCCTTCTTCCCTGTCATTTGAAAGCAGCCTGGGCCACCCACAGAGCTGGAAAAAGGAAGGCAGAGGCTGTTCTTGCAGAAAGACAGAGAAACTTTGTGAATGGTTGGCTGGTTTTCAAATGACTGACACGTAATTAATGAGAGGAACAGCTCCTGTTTGTTCAGTATCTTTACGAAGCAGAAGAGGTCAGATCACAGAACCCATATCACGCACTTGGCATCTTGAACTCCTGAAGGTCTTGTTAGTCCCAAGAGGTGTCAAGACTGCACATTAAAATCACCCTGTGGTTTTAATGAGCTCTGTGGGTGATAGGGTGACTCTGTGGTTTTCGGTTATCAAGGCGTGAGCAGCCATGCGTTCCCTAAACGCGTGGATTCAGCAGCAGTAACAGCACTGTCTGCCTCTCGTGATAATCCTGATAAGTTCTGGATCTAGCATCAGGCTAGCTCCCAAAACATGGACACTCACAAGCTGCCTGCTGTGTGTGTGTGTCCCTCACCAAGAACATCCCACTGGGGCAGTGTCGTAAGAAGTGAGGCTGCAGAGTTACTCTCTCTGACTCTGGAAATGACAACCAAACAGATTCATCTTCACCCATGGCAGAGCTTTGGTGACTGTAGAAGCCATCTCCACAGAGCTAATAAGGCCTCACATTGGGCTTGAGCCCTCTGTGGCTGACTCCTGTTATGGTGCCAGCAACCCCAACACTGATAGAATTCTGGGCCAGTTACAGATTTCTCCAGTTGATGAATCTTCCCTGAGCTCCTTGGTTCCTTTTCCTCCCTCTAGACTTTTATCAGCTTCCGGATAGTCAGAACCTCAATGTTAATAGGAAGCAGAAATGACAGGTGTGTGTGTGTGTGTGTGTGTGTGTGTGTGTGTGCGTGCGTGCAGGGGGAATCAGTGGTGCCATGCACTTACCCCTTTGAAATTCATTTGTGATAGTTCACAGTCCCAGAACAACTGAGTCCAGATGACAGGACAGACGGGAGTTCCGGCAGAGGACATCATATGGAAGCTGGGCTTGGGGACAGGATGAGGACTGTGACTCTCGTGTCCTCCTCACCCTTCCCCCACTCCTACACAGATGTCTGCAATGGAGAGGGAAGCAGAGACTCACTGCTGACCTGAGAGCTCCTGCCTGGTCCTGTGCTATGAGCTCTCAGGCTCTGAGATAAGACAGGTTAGAAGGGAAGCTTTCATGCTGCTTGTGACAAAGGGGAGTGGAGAAGCTATTGGCTCCCGCTGGAGAAAAAAAAAGCCTCACTACTTGGGAAACTCACTGCATCTGGCATCGCTTCAAAGCCTCTTCAGCTTCCATTTTAATAAGGTGACATTGGAAATGACCCTAAATTTCTTTTCAAACTAAAGAAAAATGAAAAATCTCTTCAGATATTCCCTGCCATAAAACTAAGTCCAAATGTTAGGTGAGGGAAAGCTAAATTATAAACCAGGTGCTCTTTGGGTTGCCCCATGACTTTAAACCCCAAATTGATGTAGTGAACATGTTCATTATTTTCTGTCAAGCCTAGGAGGGAAGTGCAGAAAAATGGCTCACGTACAGTATGCTCCTTTGATTTCTGTATCATCAGATGATAAGTAGGAAAAATGGAAGCTACAGACACAAATTTCAGGGATGCCATGAAACTAGGCTAGAGGAAAGGAAAACTCACTTCTCAGTTATGAAATGTCTTTCATAGGTGAGAGTCACAGAACCAAGCGATGTCTGGCGCTGTCCAGGGTTCTGAAAAATGCAGCCTTAGCCTCAAACCCAACCCTCTCCAATTTCGACACTTGGAGGGTTTCAGCTGGAGTGGTTGGCATTGCCAGCTGGATTGACTGAGACGTGCCTCAGTGATTAGCAGAGCACACCTCTGGGTGTGTCTGTGAGGTCCTTTCTAGAAATCAGATCATAAAGACTCAGACCTATTCAATAGATTAATAATCTCTTGGTGGATTCAAAACATGATGGCATTTGGGGAGGTGGTGAAAAGCAGGATGTAGGGAATGTAGAAGCTAGTTAGATGAAGTGGATCACTGGAAACATGTCCTAGGGGCTGTATCTTGCTGTATCTCCTTCCCATTTTGTCTTTGACTCCCATCCGCTACGAGGTCAGCAACTTTCCTCTATATAATGCTACCACCATGATATTGTGCCCACGTACACAAATGGAGCCTCCTGAGACCATGAGCCCAATAAATCTTCCTTCTTTTAAGTTTCTTCTGACATGTGTTTCAGTCACTCTAGTATAAAGGCGACTTACACATTGACAGAAACCAACAGATCCTGGCCATTTTGGAAAACCCTTGCCAAACTGTGAGTTCACAGACAGAAACAAACACAAAATATTGTAAAAACAAAAGCAAAAACAAAAAAAATGAAAATCTATGTCCCCCTTGAGCTTATAATTTGCACTCTAATGCAGAGAAGAAATCAATAAATAGAAAATAAAATGACAAATTAGGTGATAGATACTTCAGGAGAAACTGAGAAGGCTTGAAAGAGGCATAAGCCATGGGGCAAGCCTGAGACAAGCCTGCTCTGGATGGAGGACATAGCCAGGGCTGATCCCAAGGGAGTGCACAATACAAATCTTAGCCAGTTGGTGTTCCCCCCCCATACACAAAGATGATCAGAGAAGAAACTACAGGTGAAGGGACAATTGCAAGACTGATCCACAGCTTGGAGGGATGCAGGGACACTGGAGACCAGGAACCCCTGGAGGATCAGTGATGGCTTGTGAAAGGGCAGCCAGAATAGTGAGCTGCCCAGACAGCAGGTGGCACTGGGGACCAACACATTTGGTGTGGAACACTGCAGTTTCTGATCCTAAAAATAGAAGTGGAGTAGGCAGGTTAGGGCAGAAGGGTCCAGAGGAAGAGGGTCCAAACTGAGGGGTTTACTTAGATAAAGCTTCAAGTATTCACAGACTGGGGCAGAGGTGCCAGGCAAGAAAGTGAGTGGGACGTGGCTCCCAACCAGAAATAGTTCTGAAGATGTATATGGGGTATTTGGACATACATTAATGATTTCCAGTCTGAAATGAGAAAACAGAAAGCCAAACATAGGAGTCTATTTTCCATTGAGGTCTTGTGATGAGGGTTATGTTCAGGATGAAATCAATTAGTTCAGAGTCATTTCTGGTAGTGAGTGAATGTTTTATGTGTTAGATCTGGAGGGGCACTGGACCACGGCAGGTGAAAAGTCATCTCTGACTCTGTCCCAGCCACCCTCAGCCTGCTGTACTGCTGGGAGCAGGCATGACTTGGTCATCACATACTGGAGGCTGATGTGTGGAAAGAAAGGGTACGTGGGTGTCAAGCACCTGTCCATATTCTAGCTGCTAGGGAGGAGCCAGCAGCCTGCTGATGTTTCTTATCCAGCCATTGGTGTCTGACAGGTTGCACCAATCTTGAATCTGTTTTCAAATAAAGAAACTAAGCTCAGAACATTGACAGGCAACCTCTGTAAGAGGAGCTAGGACTCTAATTGTGGTGATTTTCATCCACACTGCGTCCTTCCCTCATAGTGACAAAAAGTCCCATGGTGAACAATCTGAGTTTAAGAAAAGGCCTGGGCAGAGTGGATGAAGGTAGTGTGCTGAAGGAAGTATCCTTAGCCCCAATCCTGTGACAAGTCAGAGCTGTGGGTCAGCAAGGACAGAGGGTGAGCATTTGGCAATATTCCTGGGTTATGTCTGAGCTACATGCTCACTCACCCTAGGGGCTCTACTGAGAGGACCCTGTTGGTGCATGCCCAATGTCACTGCTCCACTGATCCCCCTCATCAAACCTATGCCTCCAGAGGTCTCTGGGCTGCCTCAGAAGTGAAAAGAACAATTCTCTGAAAACAAAACAAAACAGGGTGTCTCCCTGCCAACCTGTTCCCCCCCAGACCATGTTCCTGGAGAAAGCAGGATGGGGGGGCCAGAGTTCATCTGCCGCAGTACCCCCTGGGGTCTCCAAGGTGACCTGGCATTTGGCAGGGAGAATTTATGTCTCTACCTCTGTATTGACGAAAATATGGTTTCTCAGAATGAGCTCAGGACCATTTGGCACGTGTGATGTCAGCCCTGTGTGTTCACCCAGCCAGGCCTCAGAGGCAGAGCTGGAGCTCCCTGTGACCTTGGTTCCTGCAGTTAACATCTTAGACACTCTTCTTTGAGTAAAGGTGATCTCAGTAATGTGGGTGGACTTTAGTGTCATCAAAAAGATAGGTCCCCAGGGGAGGAGGATCCCATTCCAGACCACAATATCAGCTCCTGCCTCTTCTACAGATGCCAGACTTACCTGCCTCCACCATCCTTCAGATTCCTGCAGCCAAACCTTCTTATCTGAATGCGTCTCTCTGTCTTTTTATATTTCACATAAGAGCTTCTGATTCTCCAGATCACCCTGAACAACATCTTCCTCCCTGGATTCTCCTCCCAGAAGATGCCCTGGGGAACTGCATTGAGTTGGAACTTTGGTCGTTTAATTTTCCACCACATCCTGAATTCCCATTAGGTGGCTCTATTATATGTATATAATTTACAGCTGTATTCTTTTCCATGAAGATTCATGTAGCAAGTAAGTGAAGTCACTTTTGCTGGTGCCAAGATCAGGGGCATCTCCTATTCGGGTGGGAACAGTGTTTCTTCTAGAAACTTCAAGCTGAGTTCTCAGAGACTCCATAGCTGTACAGCTCAGTGTCTGAGAAGAATAGAAAGAAAGAAAAAGCGAGCAGAAAGAGAACCACCTTACGGTCTAGGTCCTTTGCACTCCGTGTACAGGGTCCTGCTCCACCCTCTCCCCAAACCTCTCTTCACCCCTCCACTGTGCTCCTCTTCCTGCTGGCAGCCAGTGATCTGTGGAGTCCCCAGACGGATGGATTCCAAGCCTCAAGTGGTGCCTTCCTCCTTAGGGACAAGCTCTCTTGATGGAAAGGAACGGGTTCTGAAACTAGACTACCCTTGTCCCACAGTGGACTTCCCATGTGTTCAGTCAGGCTATTATTTGGGGGAAAAGTAGGTCTCTGCTGTAGCTGGATTAGATCCATCACTGTGACACTGAGCTGAGAGGATTTTTCAATGCCATCAATCCAGAAAACCCACAGAGAAACAAATAGATGTGCTCCACTGTTCGGAGCTCAGGCCCTGAGCTGTGTCCTCTCCCAAAGCCACCATGTTGACCTGATGTGCTTTCCTTAAAGTGTTTGAAAGCAGTGAAGTGGGGAAAAAAAACATGGGTGCTAAGCCTGGCTCTAAACTCTGGCTCTGCCCTGCCTATCTATGTAACAAATTACTTGACCTCTCCCCTCCCCGTGTCTCAGGTTCTATTGCTGTAAATGGGGATGATGATAATAGAAGCACTGACCTCAGGGTCAACCTTATGGGTCGAAGAAGTTGCTATGCAAGAGAGCTGGAGCAGCAGTGAGCAGCTGAGCACCTGGACTTTTATTTTTTAATTTTTATTGATTTTTTTATTGAGCTCTACATTTTTCTCTGCTCCCCTCCCTGCNCACCTATGAGTGAGTATATGTGATAATTGTCTTTCTGGGTCTGGGTTACCTCACTCAAAATGCTGTTTTCTAGCTCCAAATGATGCTCAATCATGCCACAAGGACATGTGCTCAACTGTTTATAATAGCATTGTTTGTCATAGCCAGAACCTGGAAACAACCTAAATGCCCCTCGACTGAAGAATGGATAAGGAAAATGTGGTACATTTATGCAATGAAGCACTACACATCAGAAAAAAAAATAATGACATCTTAAATTTTGCCGGCACCTGGACTCTTTGTTGCTTGGAGACCCATCCCAGCTCAGTTTAGATCAACTTGTCTTCTACAACACTTTCCTCAGCATCTGGAAATGATGGGGAGTAGGTGCCTATGGCTCATGTCTAGGAAGTGAATATAACTGTGAAGCAGGTTGAGTGGGAACTAAGGCTCGGGGATGATGCAAGTACCCCATTCCCTTCCACCCAGTGAAACCCAAGAAAAAGCTAGCATTTGTGCTCTCCTCAGTACGCCTCAAAGAAATGGGACCAAAATCAGTCACAGGAATAGCAGAAGGGAATGCTGGTCCTGAAGGGCTCTTCCTACCTGCAGGGTGGGGACTTGAGACCGAGAGGAGTAGGGGATGTTGAATTAACACACTGGCTATTCTCTGTACTTCAGGAGCATTGCCTGCCATCTCCTGTGTCATGCCACAGTGATGGGTTGTCTGTCCCTGAACACTATCTCCCGGGGAGGCTGCCTACCCATGGTTCAGCTCTTATCAGTGGCTGATCCTCAACTGTCCTAAGGCTCTGAGGGGCAGTAGGAGAAAGAAGGGCTCAGAGGGGTCTAGGGACTGATGGAAGCCAACTTGGGAATTAGCACAAGTCCCCTGCCAGGCTCTGCGCAGGAGAGAGGCAGACTGTGCTGCATGAATGTGTCCTGCTAGAAAGCTTGAGCCGTCTGCGTGCAGAAGCCAAGCTTGGTTTAGCAGAATGTCTACTCTCCTTCCTCCAGAGGCACATGGGTGGAGGGACCTGAGCATCTTTGTCCCCTGGTGTATGGATCGCTTACAGTGGATGAGCACCCACCTGGCTCCCTGCATCCTCCAGTTCTCCCTATCCTACCCACCCTGTGCTTTCTCACAACTGAGACCCTAAAATTTCAGGGAGAGATTGTCACCTTCCAGCAAGGACAACTGCAGTTTGGCTCGTCATGATTTATGGACAATAAAAGCTTTCACACAGGGGAAGAAGTGCTTACAATGGCCCCACGAAGGGCCAGGCATAGCCTGCAGAGCAGGGAGATGTTCCCAGGATGGGATCTTCTACCACCAAGAGCTGTTTGCATCAGTGGTGCAGAATCTCAATGAGTCTTGGTTCCGTTTTCACCCCAGTTGGAGGACAAGCAGAGCAGTCTGGAGAGAAGCCTTCAGGACAAAGCAATAGCTGGAAGTGTGCGGTTAAAAACCAAGGCAAACAACAGCAGGGGGAGACTGATCCTTGGTAATAAAGACTAAGCCCCCAAATGTTCCCCTCAAAAATGACTTGAAGTGGGGGAGACTGCTCAGAGGATAAAGAGCTTGCAAACATGAATACCTGAGTTCCATCCCCAGAATCCATGTGAAAAATGCCGGGCAGGATGATGAATGCATGTAATTCAATTCCTGCCCTGAGAAGATGGAGACATGAGAATCCCTAAAGTTTGCTGGTCAGCTCCAGGCCAGTGAGAGACTGTCTCCAAGGTGAATGACACCCAAGGCTGTCTCCAGCTTCCACATGCACACAAACACTTGCATAAGCATGTACACACCCACTCACATAGTACATTTTTTAAAAAGTGACTAACAATTTATACTGACATCAAATAGAATTACCCTTTGCAAAGCAACTCCAGGCAAGGCGCTTTGCTAACTGTGTCTGTGTTCACTCAGACCTGACATATGAAATGGGGCCAGGACAGAAAGTGTTGAAGATGTCCCACAGTGACCATAGGCTGGAAGAATACCCCAGTGGCTGCCCCTTCACTCCCCAGACCAAATGAGAGCTAAGCACACACCTCAGGCTGAGCCACTCACAGTTCATATCCTGAATCTAAATGCTGGTTCTGCCCTTGAGCCAGGCTAGTCTGAGAACATGCCTTCTGCAGATTGTCCAGTAGGTGGGCTGGCACAGGAGCATGCCCTCTAGAACTTCCCAGTAGCTAGGAATGGTATAGAGATTGCAGACACCCTGGAGGAAATGCTATGTCGGAGACAGGGACGAGGGGACTTCCCCATGTGCTTACGGTTGAAGTCCAAGTGTCTTCTAAAAGAAGAAAGGTCAAAGAGTCTAGGGCACAGGAGGCAGAAGAGACCAAGAAGGTCTGGGCCACTGTTGCTTGGCTTTCTTTGTGCAGACTGCACTTCCTGGTCCTGGCACAGGAGATTGGCACTAGAGCTCTCTGTTGGGCAGCCCTATTCAGACTGTTAACTGAGTTCCGGTTTATCAAAGCAACCTGAGCATTGCTCACCTGGTGGGTCTCAGAGCTCCCAGTGGAAGGACACCCTGGAGAGGTCACGGTGGTCAGTGTGGATCAGACTTCCCTCCTGACAATAGTATCCCTTTATGGTATCATTAGGACTTCTTTGAAGAAGACTAGGCTGTGATGCAGACACATAGCCAAGGTGCCCCCTCTCCGCATGGGAAACAGCAGGTGTTCTCCACTGAGGCATATGCAACCAAGATTGCCTATAGAACCTTGACATTTTAGGTGCAGGTACCCCCGAAATCTGACTCCTTCTTCGTGGTCCCTCCCATAAGCCCATAAGACCCAATGAGCTTCTTGATGCTTTGTTTCTGTTTCAACATCAGCATAGTGTGATGACCTCAGCACCGCCTCCAAGGCACCAGGGAGTTCGGGTGCAACCTGCAGAGTGCTGGGGAGTCCAGGATGCAGCAAGCCCATGCAGCCTTCTCCAGATACCCTACTCGAGACCACAAGGATGCAATTACAGCTTCCCTGCATGGAGGGATCTTTTTTTCTTCCTGCAATGGATCAAACACCTTATTTTCAGTAAAATCGCCACATTTTGGGGGTGAGAAAAGCTTCACCAACCCATGTGAATGTTAACAGGCTTGTTAATTTTCTCACAAGTTCATTGAGACCTAGGGAACACAGCATAGTGACATCGTGCATGAGGCTTGCAATGGCCTTGTCCTTGCCCTGGTGCTTTCAGCATCCAGCTAGCTGATCAGTAGCCCCTCTTTCCTGGTTGTTTCCATCAGTTACTTCCTGATGTGCACTGGGCCTGAACAACTTCCTATGCTGTGGTTTGGAAAAGTAGTAGTAGGAAGGAATTGTGCTGGAAAAATCTCAAAATTGGAGGAAACCTGTGGGGGTAGAAAATGCATTCCTGTGTCCTCCTGAAGCAAAACAGAATCCAGGCACACTTCTCCCTCTGGGTCCCTCAGGGAAGGCCTGGCATTGGGGCAGGGGCCTCAGACCTCAGCTGCATAAGCCTTGAATGCTCTAGATAACCAGCATATGGGACTGCCTGAGAACAGACATTTCCAGCAATTTCACAGCTGCTGTGGCTGCTGAGCTCAGAGTT
>LOEQ01005353.1:55938-79004 GCA_001685075.1 Bramus lutescens
TCCTAGATTTCTGTGGACTGTGGCTAGTGGGGGAAAATCCTGTGGACCACTGTACTCTGCAGCCGGATGCTGTGGCTCCAGCTCTCTGAACAGCAGATCTTTTGAAGTTCTCCTGCTGTGCCACACAAGGACAGTGCAAGTCCCATGCACTGTGTCACTGTGCTGTGCAATCTGGTAGCCCCTGGGCAGGAGTGACCAGAAATCTGTCTGCTATAATGACGCACAGCTGGGTTACATTACAGAATGCAGAATGCACACTCTACACCTTCTCAGCATCTCCACACTTAATCCACCCAGGGGACACTCTCCCTTGTGTGAAGGCGTAAGTCATAAACAATCCCACACCAGTTGGGAATTAAAGGGGTATNACACCTTCTCAGCATCTCCACACTTAATCCACCCAGGGGACACTCTCCCTTGTGCATCTCTGAGTTTCCAACCACAGCAGATGAAATTCCAGTGACTCACACATTCAACAAGCTGCCGCGATCAGAAGCTCGGTCCTATAGGAGTGCTCTCCTCATGCAGTCTGTTGCTGGGAAGTGCTTTACAAGTTGGAAGTCATAATGAGAAAAGTCACTTCAAGAAGAGAAAAGGTGGGCTGGTGTGATGGCTAGTGTTGAAAGACCCTTGTTATTAAGACTGATGATCTGAGCTCAAGACCCAAATGCTTTTGCTCACTGTCCCTCCTTCAGACTAGGTACAAACAGTGCTGGCAGCAAGTCTGGGTTCATTCCACACTCAACATCTTGTCCTAAGATATGTGGTAGCATCTTCCAGGCACTCTCAAGGGATTGGAAATGTGGAAGATAACCGGTCACTCTAGATGTTTAGGACCCATTGATGGCTATCAAATGATCAGGTACACCAAAGAACCATTTATCCAACCCAGGGGCATGTGAGCTAAACCAACATCCATTGTTTAAGCCACTGAGCATGGGAATGTTTGTTACATGGGACATCCTGTAACTGTGGTAGGGTTCAAGCAAATAGACAGTTGCAGCAGCAGGCCTGCTGTTTCTCTTCTTGGGGACTGGCTGATGACCAGAACCTGGGGAATGTTTGAATGTGACATGTCCTCCGCAGGCTCATGTGCTTAAATACTTGGTACCCAGTTGGCAGAGCTGTTTGGTGGAGTTGTGGGATCTTTAGCATATGACTACTTGAGCTCCCAGTGCCATGGATGGAGTCCAACCAATTTGTCACCCTTTGTGCACTGTTAAGGACTAAATCACCAGAACTGTGTGTCAAGACAAGCTCTTCCTCTCTGGATTTGTTTCTACAAGTGGCACACCAGAGAGAAAGGTCACTAACTCAGGTGGGTCAGGTCCCTGTGGAGCATCCCATCTCCAACTAGACTGAGCACAGGTACTTATCAGAGACACAGAAAGAGCTGCTCACATGTAGCTTTGCCTAGGGCTGGTTAAAAAGCTACTGCCCCCTTTACAATTTGGGTGGTAGCACAAGCATTTTGGAGAAAAAAAATGTAACTAGTGTGGTGGACCCATCTTATCCTAAGAAAGGAGCTGAGTGTGGTGTTTCCGTGGTCAAGCGGGGCTCCCAGGGAGAGCACAAACCGTCATTCTGAGGATGGGAAGGGTGAATGCTAGTCTGCTTTCTGGAGCTGGTTTTCCAGTGGGAGGCAGCTTCGCTGCTCGATGTGGCGTGGTCATGCTGAGCTGTAATGATCAGCACTGAGGAGACAAAGTGATGTGTTTGAACAGTGATGAGCCACCCAGCAGCAGGACTGGTGGGATGGAGTTAAGCAAAAAAAAACCCTAGAAACAAACAATACACCGACCTTCCATTATTCCAGTCATAGAAGAATTCATTTCTGTAGACATTTTAAAAAAAGATTTCCTCCATTTATTTCAGGACCTCCATTACTCTTGGAAATGAAATGGTTGTTCATTTAAAACGGCTCTCCCTTAACTGTTCAATGCCAAAGAAAAGTGCAGAGATGAGTCCATCAGAATGAGAAAGATGGACTTGCACTGCTGACCTTCAAAAGCTTGCTTCCTGTGAACGGCCTCAGCCACGGCATCCGGGGTGTGCTTTCCTTTCCTAGTACAGCTGGATAATACTCGGAAATACATCTTAGAATCAGAAAAGTGCTGCATGGGTCTCCCTTTGCTGTGATTCAAAGGGGTGGGGGAAGAATGAGCAAGAATGAGATATTCCCTGATGAAGCTTTAAAAAAAACTCCACAATTTCTGTAGACCCAGGGTCATGGGTGAAGGCTTGGCAAACACAGGCAAGGCTTAAGAGGTGGGAATTTTCAGAGAACACTTACTCCACTCTTTAAACATGACTGAGCATCCCAGGGAATGAAGGTTGGGTGACCAGGAGACTCTGGAATCTGCTAAACCAGGATGGACCATGAGGAAGCAGCCTGGAGACTCACACACAGGCAAGCTGGGACATCACACCCATGTGTTGGGTATCTTTCCCTTGACTGCACTTACAGTAACTTTCTTTAGTGACAATGACATGCTGGTTATGAGGCTATCCTTGACAAGGAACCAGCAGCACACTCTGCTCAGAGAAATTTTTTTTTCTTGCTTGGTTCAGATTTCTGCCTCAGTCCTGAATGAATAAAGCATCTCCCCATTTGGCATCAGTTTATCATGAAAAAATTTAGAACAGAATCTCAGTTGAGAACTTCCTAGTCATGTCCTGCCACAGGCCTGCCAACACCAAGGCAGGATACTTAGTACCAGCAGTGCATTCGTTCACTCATTCATTCATTCATTCATGCAGGCACACATGCACCACGTGTTTCTTGAGTTTTTTTTTTCAAGGATTGAATAACATGACATAGTATAGAGAAGATGTACAGTGAGCTATGAGAGTGTGGCCATGGGGTCAGTGATTGGCCAGTCCATGGACAATAAAATGCTTTTCACAAAAGAAAACATTCGGTTTAGGCTTTTAAGTATGATAATACAGAAAGGAAAGGTGTAGTAGCCCCAGGAAGGGTTTGTGTCTGGAAAAGGCACTGCGTCACATAGCAGTGAGCAGGGGACTCATGATAGGAAGTCTGGACAGCAAGCTAAGGGGGATTTTAATGAGATGACCCAGGTTGGGGCTGCTTCTCAGTGAGAGAGCACTCGTCCAACATGCACAGGGCCCTGGGTTCAACCCTCTAGCCTGTCGCCCTACAGACCAAACCTCAGCCAGGAAGCAGGTGTCCCTTGTTGTCAAGCAGATCCAAAGGATTTTAAAAATGGTAGCATCCTGTGAAGCTGTGGGAGAGGAGCTGGCTCCACTCCTGTGTCTCCCACTAGGCACATGCAGCAGGGGGCAGAAGGGATCTGCTCTGCGGGTCCTGATGTAATCTGCAGGGAAGACAAAAGTCTCTCAACAGCTCTTCCGCAGGCAGCAAGTGCATTTTCAAAGCTGGGAGCCCCGAGTCCTCACCACAGGAAGATGGAAAGCTCATACATTATGTGACTGTGAGGAATCATATTTATAAGAAATGTTTAATGACATGGAAAATCATGATGTATAAATACATATGTATGTTACAAAGTGCATAATACTATTGTAACTACGGAAGAGTGGCATGCTTGGTTGCATGCCTTTGGATAGAGAATGATGTGGTACAGAGATGCCTGGCATGAAGGGGCCTGCTGCAAGCAGAGTGTCACATGCAGCAGTGGCCCTGGGTTTGGCACACAGCCCAGGGGATGTGGCTCTCTCCTGCCTTCTTTCTTCCACCATCCCCAGGCCTAGTCCTTCCTGATGGCAGGATAAGTTTATACATGGACATCAAGATGTTACCCAGATGCTAGCAGATACCCCTCTTCTCTCGCTTCTTGCATACAAAACTCTTTAAATGAACTTGCCGACTGATCAGCCTCACATCTCAAGTCTCACTGGCTGTGATGACACAGACCCATGCCAGAAACACCTCTGGATAAGACAATAGTCTCTTCTGAGGAGGGCACGGCTATGATTTGAACATACCCCTCAAATCTCAGTTTGAAAGAGCAGTTCCTATTGCAGCTGTGTGGACAGGGACGACCCTGGGGGATCAGGAAGACACTATCCCTGAGAATGGGTTTATCCATTCCTGAACGGATAGACAGATACATCAGCGAGTTAATGTGTTATGGAGGGAGTGTCTCTAGTGTCTGTTTTAAAAGGGTGATGTCTCTAGCACATTTGGTTCATCTGGACTTGTGAGGCCTTCTGCCAAGTTGTGGTGCTGCAAGAAGATGCCCATCAAAGCCTAGGCAGTGCCAGTGGCATGAACGTGGACTTCCAGCCCTCGGTCTGTAAGCCAAATCAAACTCCATTCTTCATATGTTTCATGATCTTCCTTATAATGCCATGGTAACGTAAGATGGACCAACACAGCATGTTCCACAAATGCAGCTCCAACCTAATACCCACTGGATTTGTGTTCATCTGTTTGGGCTGTCATAACCAAATGCCATCCCAAAGCAGCTTACATAAAGAGCACTGACTATCTCAAAGTTCTGAAGGTCCAAGTCCAAAGTGTTCGCCTCTCCCACAGGCTTGCAGATTTCTACCCTCTGAGTACATCCTAATATCTGCTAGTGAGGGCACTCATCAAACTGGGTAGGGCCCCACCCTCCCGCTGCATGTGTAACCCTTATATCCCCCTTTGAACACCTCCTTTTCCTATGTGGTTACCGCACTGGCTAGGGCTCCAATTCAGTTTAATGGAAAGGCAAGAGGTTTGCCTGAAAGAATTGAGTAGAGGGAGCTTCCTGCTAAGCAGACAGCGAGCAATCTTCTACAGCAGACCCCAAGTTAAGAAAAGCATTCCAGATTTTCACAGTGATCTCTGCTAACTGTGGAACCAGAGGGGACTTCCATTCATTCCTTTGTGTCATCGCAGCTGCAGAGCAGGAGGAAGCTGTGGGAGAAAACTCTAGATAGGACCATGGTCCCCACTGCACATTTGCATGGATAGCATACTGAATTGCTTAGCATAGAACTTGATGACATTTCCAGGGAACCCATGGCTGCAGACTACACTGTCCCAAGAGCTCAGGCTGTAAACAGTACTGAGGACGTTTGGGCTCCAACCAGGAGGGCAAGGCCTTGGCTTTGCACCAGGGCATTCTCCAAGGACCTAAGAAAATGAAATTTTGAAAAACAATACACTGTGGCATTTGTAACACGCACCAGAGGGAAACAGGTGACAGCAACATGCACACTGGAGAGAGGAGATCGACGCGTGCTGCTGTGAATTTCTGGAGCCAAGGTGCAGCTGCTGAAGGTCGGTTGTGGCATTTTAATTATGCATGTTTCCTATAAAGAATAATATATTAGTATCAAGAGGTGATTGTTCCCAGAATACAAGAATGGTTTACATTAAAAATCAATCAATTTACTTCAACATATTGAAATGATAGGGGGAAAGCCATGACTTAATTCTGAGCAGAAAGTTCCCTTGATGGGACCCCAGTGCCCACCTTGAAAAAGTGTCCAGCTACAAGCAGAACATGTTCCCTCAGCTTTAGCAGTGCCCTAAATGGGGTGTGCCCTTGATATGACCTTGGAGTCTCAGACTCTACTGAACGGACTTGTGAATTCTCTAATGCTATCCTTTATGTTGATTTTTTTTTTGGTTCTTCCAGGTGCTTGTAGTTTTTATGTGACCATTCCATGTGATCTTAAGACTTATAATAAACTAAACAACACAACGTGCCGTTTGCATAGAAACGGGCAGGTTGGTCACAGAGACTGCAGGTACCAGGGGAGATGAAGAGCCACAAGGAATAGATACAAATGGCCATGGTCCTGGAAATCTGTCATTCTAGGAAAGCAGTGAGAACTGTAACGTGTAAAGAACTGTCAAATTCAGAATTCTTAAAATTAACCACAAGTTTGCAACAATCTTAGGAGCACTTGTTTAAGAAAAATGGTTGAATCTTGAAGCTGTATCCATAATATATGAATGACTCACATAACTTGAGAAGATAAACAATCTAATAAAAATGGTAAAAATATTTGGATAGGCACTTCAATAAAGTATTACACTACAAATTCAAACTACATATTTTAAATAAATGCATTTTATCCCATGCAAATCAAATCTTAGTGCAAGTGATTTCAAATTTTAATATTAAAAGCTCAGCAACATATTTGAAACAACATTTGGTGAGGAAGTACATAGGCACATGTGAAGTCTCTCAACATCTTTAGTGACTGTCCAAAGGCAGATTAAAGCCCCCTGTGAGTGAGAGCTGTGCAACATTAGGATGGGATAGTTAGTGTTCAAGGCTTTCTCAGGGGAGATGGGGATGTCTACACCCTGACTGTGAGGTACCCTGGTGCTGGCATTTGTCAAAATATTTTAAATGGATACATTTTATTGTACATAATGGGCATTCAAATAAAGTTTACTTAAGAGACTTATTAAAAAAAGACTAATCTTGTATGAAGGGGAAAACCAAAATCATGTTCCTTCCAGTAAATTCTATCTCACAATTTTAATAGACAAAATACCAAGCACTTCTCCAAAGTGTAGAGTTGACAGTAGTTCTCTGGAACAGTCAGTGCAGAGTCCCTGTCTCTTCTGTGGTGGTGTCTTATGTGGTAGTCTCTGCGATGCCCCAGAAGCAACTGCCAATGTGAGCAGAACAGAGAAGCCACCCAGCAGAGGATCTCTTTCAGAAAGGGGTAACTGGGAAGGTGACAGACTTCAAGCAGCCAATGTCAGCCAGCAAAAGTGCAGGACAGCAAAGGGCCCAAGGCGTCACTGAAGAACCTATGAGGGAGTCTGGGGCAGGGTAGGAATCCATACTCCCCAGGCTGTGCAGATTCTGTACCGTACCCAGGGGCCAGATCATGTGCTTTCAAAAACAGGGTGCCAAGGATTCCTGGGGGTGGAGTGGGTGGTGCCCTGGATCAGCCTCTGTCATTGTAATGGGTAACTTTGGTTGTCAGCCTGAGAGAATCAGGACAGGAGGTGAGGGCATTTCCAGGAAGGATTAACAAGGGAAGAAGTCCCTTTGAAGTGGGCTGTGCATTCCTCTGAGGGAGCAGTTAGCTAGCTGTGTTGCCTGCCTGTCTGCACATCTTGCTGGTAAGTACCTCTTTTCCATGGTGTTGTTGGCCCTGCCATCCTTCCCTGCTAACAGAGCCCACGTTCTTGGCCTCCCAGTATACCCCAAAGACCTGTAGCTCTCCGAGAATTCCAGGAATCTTCTGAGAATTCCAGCAATCTTCTGCCCTTCCGCAGGCAGTTTCAGACTCCGAAACTGACGCATCCGGTTTTGTGGGCTGAAGAAGTACTGTGTTCTCAGCTCCTGGCCCCCTCTGAATAAGCTACTCTACTAGATCCGCTTTTGATGTGTAACACACACACACACACACACACGCACGCATGCATGCACGCACGCACGCACGCACGCACGCACACACACACACACGCACGCACGCATGCACACAATCAGTTCTATTCCTTTGGAGAGCTCTAATGCAGTCTTCAAAGACTGAAGGTAGTGTTTGGATGTCCAGTCTACTTTCCAGAGGAGAAAGGGGATAAATTAGAATTTTACCTGGAATCTTGACTCAAAACCACATTGCTCACAAAGCCTGATGTGCCTTGGAGATTTTCACAGTTTTGTCAAGAAATGGCAATTGGGGAATTGCCTTAATCAGATAGGCCGGTAGGCATGTCTGTGGGGCATTTTCTTAACTGTTAATTGATGTGCAAGGCCCACGCTGCCTTGGGTGATTCTATCCTTGAGCAGGTGGGCCTGGGCAGTATAAGAACGATACTTAAGCAAGTCAGAGAAGCGAGCCAGTAAGTAGCTTCCTCCGTGGTTCTTGCTTGAATCCCTGCTCTGACTTCCCTCAGTGATAGACTACAAAGGGGACATATAAGTCAAATAAACCCTTTCCTCCCCGAGTTGCTTTTGGTCATAGTGTGTATCACAGCCACAGGAAGCAAACTAACATAGATATCCTCTGCTTAACTGATGGCAACACAGTAGCACAGAGGAGCAAAGAATGTTCAAGGGAGCAAAGGCAGCAAGCACAGGCAAGCTGGACCACAGCAACATGAAACACTGCCCCAGAGGAAATACCCAGAAGAGGAAGAAAGCAAGCCTCTGAGTAAGAGAGACTCTTCAGATCTGCATCCTGTAAGAGGTGGATTTCAGGAGATGTAGAGGCTTCTGCCCACAGGACGAATAACCATGTTTGAAAATAGGCAAAAGACATTTTCTAAAGAAGGCATAGAAGGGCTGGAGAGATGGCTCTGTGGGTAAGGCGCTTGCTGGGCACATATAAGGGTTGAGCTAGGACCCCAGCACACATCTGCAATTCTGCACTCCTCCAATGAAACAGGAGGCAGAGAGAGATGCCCTGGAAGCTCAGTCTGGCCAATGCAGCAACAGAAAAGAAAGCTTTCCTATCCCTAATCAGGTCAAAGCAAGGAATGACACATGATGCTATCCTATGACCTCTGCCTATACTCAGACATAAGAACATGGAGACACACACACAGACACACGCATAGACACAGGTGCACACACTGAAACAAAAAGACACACAAAGGGCCAGGGACCAGCACACACATAATAAAAGGCTTGGTGTTATGAATAATAGGGATTGGGATGAGAACCCCAGGAATGGGTGTCTCCTCGTACTCATGAAGACGGCTACTATAAAACTAAACAGAGAAGGACAAAAATGTGGAAGGATGCACAGAAATTGGGACTCTGAACTTTCAGTGGAATGTAAGAAGATGCAGCTACTGTGGAGAATAGTGTGGTTGTTTCTCAAAAATTAAAAATAGGATGGCCACATGACGCAGAAGTCCCACTTCTAAGTACACACCTCCAATTTTCTTTTCTTGAAATACAATGAATGGAAGTGAAGGGACATGACCTGACATTTTCCCTGAGGAAAGATGGAAGGAGAAAAGAAAGCCCAGGGGGACTCCCCACTCTTAGTGAGGGGGCAAATACTTTGCTCCAGGGCAGGCGAGCTTGTGTCTGCTCTGCTGAGGTAGAACTGGTCAGTGACCACACAGAGGTGGCTACAGAAAGATCCAGAAAACAGGTACATACAATCCTTAACAGTGTCATTTCCATCCCACCTCCACCCCCAGACAATATTCTAAATAACTTCTCACGGTCCACGTACCAACTGTCCTCTAGTGCAGAGCTTTTCCCAGCAGCCCTTCCTGGCAGAGAGTGGAGTGAGGAAGCTGCGTGTAGGCTGGTGGTAATTAGTGCCTCAGGAGAAGTCTGTCCTTGGCACAGAGGAGGACTCCCTCCTCTCCAAAGAGCGATCACATGCTTTGCTTGGATCTGGTTCCACGGCAGGGTAGGTGGGCCTGGAAGACTGAGAACCCTCCTCATCCTTAAAGCCCAAGGGGGCAACTTCTGCTTTTGATGTTACCCCTGTCTGGGTACCCCCCACATTATGGTTTCAATGGCACCATTTAGGTTTGCTAAAGGTTTTTTTCCAAATAGACTGGTCAATTGCCAAAACAAAAGAAAACAAAAGCAAAAGAAAATCAGGGCCATTTTATGCTCTCTATCTTTTGAAGGGCTGAGAGAAACCTGAAGTTTCTAGTTTCTTTCATTTTAGAGCAATGTGTGAGGTGGCATCTGCTTACCCAACTTGCTCATTGCTGCTCACGGAGGCCACACTGATAACATTGAGTTGCTATGTTTGCTCTCTGCCTCAGCTGGAATTCTAGTACCCTGTGGAGCTGGGGAAATAGAAGGTATTCCAGGTTTGGTGAGTTGTGGTCATCAGAGACCATGCTAGGATGAAAAGAGCGGTCAGCATTGTATGGAAAGCTCTTGATTTCTGGGCTGGACCTTGGGGGAAGTAGAGTGATGATGGTGACAGAGAAAGCTTGTGGCAAGTGTGATGCTTTGCAGGGAAAGAGGAAGCAGCCTACTGTCCTCCTGGTTAGGGAGGGCAAGCATACCAGTGAAGTGGTGGGGACATTACCCTCTGGGGTTGTTGGAAGAAGGAGGTGCTTGTTGGTTCTGGGCTGCCAGGCTAGCTTAGACCAGAAGTAATCACACGGAAACCATATTATTTAAATCACTACTTGGCCCATTAGCTCTAGCTTCTTATTGGCTAACTCTTATATTAATCTAACCCATTTCTATTAATCTGTGCATCACCATGTGGCAGTAGCTTATCGGCAAGGTTTTGGCATGTCTGACTCTGGAGGTATCTTTATGGCGTCTCCCTGACTCTGCCCTTCTTCTTGCCAGCATTCAGATTAANTTAATTAAATCACTGCTTGGCCCATTAGCTCTAGCTTCTCATTGGCTAACTCTTGCATATTAATTTAACCATTTTCTATTAATCTGTGTATCGCCATGTGACTGTGGCTTACTGGCTAAAGTTCTGATGTCTGTCTCCATCAGGGCTCCATGGCGTCTCCCTGACTCCGCCCTTCTTCCTCCCAACACACAGCCTAGCTTTCCCCACCTAGTTCTGTTCTTTCCTGCCGTAGGCTCAAAGCAGTTCTTTATTCATTAACCAATAAAAGTGACACACAAACAGAGGACCTCCTACCATGGCGTACCCTGAATGACCTAGGGGCAAAGGGAGATCCAGGGCACATCCCAATCAGCCCTGTTCCCATGCTGTGAAGGCTATTTTCCACTCCCTCATTAGACACTCTGAGGTTGTGTCATCTCCTCTATGGAAGCTCACTCTCTGTTTGCTGATTCTTTAGAGTTCTCTGCTTTATTTATGGTCTAGTGGTTCCTTGTAGGGGAAAACCCCATTCTGTGGAAGCGGTTCTTGTCCCTAAGCACTGGGCAATAAACAAAATAAATCACAATACCACCAATGACATATGGCTTAAACAGGAGGCATCTATTTCTCACACTTCTGATAAGAGCTCCCTTCCTAACTTGAAGATGGCCACCTACTTCTCTCTCCACCCAAAGTAGAAAGAAAATAGTCCTCTTTTTCCACAGGAAAGAGACTGATCCTACCACAGGATCCCACCCTTAGGACTCCCACCAGAGGCCTCATCTCCAGGCTCCATCACCCAGACGATTCCTACCCTGCATTAAGGAACACTATCAGCACCTCCATATAAAAGCTGTGTGGAAGGAACAGAGGTAGGAAAGAGGCCTCCAGGAGCCAAGCAGAAGCCCAGCACTTCCTGAAAACTCATTTTCTTCTTTGTGACCCCACAGGGTGAGTCTACACTCATGGGGACTTCCCTACCTGCCCACCAATATATCTCCCTGATAATTTTATGGTCTTGTCTCCACAGCCGAATCCATTAGGAGGTGAAGGATCACACATATCAAAGTAACAAATCCTTGTGTGGCCATGGATTGCTTCGGTCATCTTCACAGCAGCAGCACATCCCTGGGGTTGGTCCTGTGCTGGCCAAGTCATTGCTGGTGTCGAGAGGCATGCAGGCTTCCTGTGTGACCCGCCACCTTACTCCCTGCCCCTTGCTAGCATCTACAGAGCTGTGGTGGTGCTGGCATCTTTCACTTAGCTTTTCTGAGCCAGGTCCCTCCCACTGGACAGCAGCTGCAGCAGGAAAAGGGGGAGCCATGTGATCTTAGATCAGCTCGCCTATTATTCTTGCAGTGCGGCCCACAGATCCAGAACAAAGGTCATGCTGGAGAGTAACTATCTGAGTGGGTTTGTTGAGAGCTGGTTGCTACTTTTCTTAATGTTCTTAGATGAAGACTCCCAATAAAGAATTCTCCATTGAACACTTTGAAGGGGTGGGCTTGGAGCTCAGCAGTAGAAAGGTGTTTGGCATGCATGATGCCCTGAGTTGGATCTCTAACACCATGGAAAATAAACTTGAAAGATCATTATCGAATACTTTTATAGTTGCAAGAATGCCCCTTAGCAGTCCTTACCCCCCTAAAGTGTGTGTGTGTGTGTGTGTGTGTGTGTCACACACACACACACACACTTGAGTCTAACAGAGTTTGGTTTGTCAGAGGTCAGAGGTTGTCTTTAGCATGTAAAGCCCTCCTGGACAAAATGGTTAGGAAAGGCAGACAACCACGGGGATGGGAGACATCTGCTTCAATGCAAGCACACAGTGCCCAGACTGTTAAAACTGGGAACCAGTGGTCTTGGCAATCCATTTGCTAAGCTCCAGGTAATGTGTGGCTGGGTGATATTGAGCTGCAGATGGAGTGATGGAGACACGTGGCTGCATCTGTTCAGAACCAGGACGCCAACATGATCCAAGTAGCATGGTTCCCGAGGTGCTGGCGGGGTCACTGAGCAACTTTTGCTCTACTGTAACATTGTGTGGGTGGTCCTCTTAGAAGACACCTGGCAACATTTAGATATAGTTATAGAACAATGGAACTACATCTCTTCAGCTCAGGTGCCTGAGCCAAAGCCCTTCCAAGCAGGATCTCTCCATACCTCTCAACAGCCAGTATCTGGCCAGAATTGTATCCTGGCCTTGCCAGTGTCACAGACTCTGAGCACACTGGGCCCCATAGCAACCACACAGGTCCTGGAGTAGATCTACCAGGTGAGTCGTGCTGCTGTCGGGGCCGACTAAACAAACACAAAGCTCACCAGCACTAGGCTGCCTTGGTGCCTGGGATTGACGGACAAGAGGTTGAACTTGGAATGGAGACTCTAGACTCTGTAGATGGAGTCCCCACGAAGACTACAGTCATCTGTTGATATATTTTATGAAATTTCTAGTCTAGTCTTTTCTTATTGGGCTATTAACTGCTTGTTGTTGATGTGCAAACACTCTTTATATATGTCGGCCATTCTATAGATTGTAGATCTTTATCTGGTGTGTGCATTATGAACTTTTTATTAGACTGGGAGTTTCTTTTTCAAATTCAGAGTGATGTTCTCTGAAGGGCAACATTTCAAATACAGTATTGATGGGTACCAAATTCTCATTGTTCTTTTAAAATACTCTGCTTTCTATGGCCTATAAAATTTTTATCTACCCAAAGGCTTAATAATTTTATCTGTTACTTTTAGTTCTGTGATACATATTGAATGAGGGAAGGGCTCAAGGTTTGTTCTGTCTTCATGTTCTTTAATACTTTTATCCAATACTATTTTAAGACTCCTTTTTTATTAATTTTAATTGTGTGTGTGTGTGTGTGTGTGGTATGCACAGGTGTGTTGGTATGTGCACATGAGTGCAGGTGCTCTTGGATGCCAAAGGCATCAGATCTCCTAATGCTTGAGCTACAGCCCCTTGTGAATCTCCTGAACTGGTCTGGGAACTGAACTCGGATTCTCTGGAGGAGCAGCAAGTGCTTTTAACTCCTGAGCCACCTCTTCAGCCATGTCCAATATTTGTGTGTGTGTGTGTGTGTGTGTGTGTGTGTGTGTGTTTGTGTCTGTGTATACTTGTCTTGTTTTGGAGTGATGTCAGTACTCTTTAGGCCAAGCTGGACTTGAACTTGTCAGAGTCTTACTTCGCCTCCCAAGGCCTGGAATCATAGGCATGAGCCACCATGCTCTGTTATCCAACAAGATTTGTTCTGTTTGTTGAAAGTGTTCTCTTTCAGTAGGGCTGTCCTGAGTCGGCTATGTTTGCCCTTTGCCCTTGTAGAATGTATTTGATAATTAACTTATCATGGTCTATTAAAAACAATCTCTTGATTATTTTGATTGCATTAGAATTCTGCATACATTTGGGAAGAATTGGTAAATTTAATACATTACATTTCTATCCATAAAAGCAGTCCGTTTCTCCATTTCTAAGTGCTTTTTAAATGTCTCAATAAAGTTATACAATTTTCTCCATGATGAAATTACACAATTTTTTTGCTAGTTTACTCTTATGGACCTCATCCTTTTTGTGGCTATTGTAAATACTATGTATTTTAAATTATGTCTTCCATTTATTGCATACATTATGGAAATGCAAATAACTTTCATATATTGATTTAAAAAAACTTGCCAAATCCTATTTTTATTCTTTCAGCATCCACTGTAGAAATCCCAACATGAATATTTAATTTGGCAAAGTTAAATTTTAATAAGTATCTTTACTTTCCCTCCAAATTTACATGCTATTTTGGTCAAGTACTTTGGTTCTAGCTTAATTTTTAGCCCTACAAAGTGTGTCTTCATTATTGCTGCTTGACAGGGCTGGATGGCATTCTCTCACTGCTTCCTCTTTGTGCTAGCGCTTCTGACCTTCCTCCTGGGGGCACTCTCTCTCCTCTCCCATCCTCTGAACCTCACCTTGACTGGCTTCTGGGGTCTCTTACTTTCCCCCATGCCTTTATTTGCCCCTTACTTTTCCTATTAGTTACTTTTTTGTTGCTTTGACAAGACAAGAAGCGGCATAAGGAAGCAAGGGCTCATTTTTACCCACAGTTTGAGGCTACAGTCCCTCATAGAGCGAAGGTCCAGCAGCAGGCAACCCTTAAGGGGCAGGAGCGTGTAGCTGGGACTCCTCACCTCACACCTTGGTGGAACAGGAAACGAGGCAGACAGTGGACGGATGGAAAACCTCTAAGCCCAATCCCAGGGACTTAATTCTGACCACAAGGCCCCACCTCCTAAGGGTCCTATAACCTCCCAAAGAAATGGCACCAGAGCAAGGGAACAAGTGTTCACACACTGCCTGGAGAGGCATCTCCCATTCCATCCACATCCTGACCCCTGTCTCCCAGCCTCTTCTCCATCACTCATCCTTCGGGAGCTCTCCCTTGCTGCGTGCTCACACTGCTTACTCTGTCCCCTGAATTTTTCACCCTCACTTCCAGGATCATAAGCGCTCACCTGGGAAGGAGAGAATTCTGGGTAAGTACTTCCTATTCCTCTTCAAGTCCCTAAACTCTTCAACTTAGTTTGAGCTCTTTATTTGCTCGAGATTTTATTAACATATATTAATTAATAATGACAAACCTCATACATTGTCATACATATATCTGATCTGATTTATAGCTATATATTCTCTAATTTTGTTTTATCTTCTTACTTAGTATGCGTGTGTGTTTTATGTAGGTGTGTGTGCACATGTGTGTACATATAGGCCCAAGGTCAACACTGTCTTCATCGGCTGTTTTCCACCTTGTTTTCTGAGACAGAATTTCTCACTGACCCTAGAATTTCAGCTGGACTAATTGGCCTGTGAGCCTCCAGGATCTGCCTGTCTCTGTCTCCCAGAACTGGGGTTGCACACGTGTGCCTCCATGCCTAGCTTTAATGTGGAGTCTAGGGATCTAAACTTGGGTCTCCATGCATACATGACAAGCACTTAACCTGCTGAGTGCTTGCCCTGACTCTCTTATTCGTTTTTTTTTAATCCACACACAATGTGTTTTGAACCTCACTTCCATTTGTGAAAAGTTTCTTAAATTAATTTACAAATTCACCTAAAATTTTTTAAAATAATTTTTCATTTTCAGCCTTAGGTTTATGATGCCAGTTTAAAGTATTTTTAAAACATTCATGGCAGAGCCCTGTAACACTTTTAAATTTTATTTTAATGTATCCCACACACAGATTTCATAGCCAATGCCCTATATTTCCCATATTAGCTGTCTCCGGGGGATTCGATCCCTTTATCTCAATGTTTCCCTCCCATTGGTCATAAAGCTTCCTCCCTCAGGTGTCTTGTTCTGAGGTACACCTCTGATCCATCTGTGTGGCAGCTCCTTGAGGAGTAGATTTAGACTGTATCTTCTAGAGATTTTTCTATCCTGTGGTAGGGTCATATCCAGGGTCTCTGTGGATGGTCTGGGCTGAGTCTTTGGCAAGAGTCTCTCTCCTCCTGAACTGGAGGGCTGAACAGCTGGGTTCTCCATGGCATTTCAGGGGCAAATAGACTTGCTCTCCAAAGATCCTCAGGGCTGGATGGACAAACTTCCCAAGAGACATTAAGGCACCATGCACGGGTTCCTTGAGGGTCTCTGGACTGAATGCCAGACTTCAGGCGGTCCTCTGGGACAGAGCATTGTCACTTTCTGGGGAAGCCAATTCTACTTGGGATTCTCTTGGGCATCCATTCATTCTTGATTCCCATAAGGAAACAATAGCTTTGGTCAGTTCTCCATAAGCCGATGATAATCCCCATAAAGCAAGGAGTTCAACTTGACCATTTGTTTCCATTTGGGGTTTCCCTGCCATTTTCAAACTCACAGAGTCTTCCCATGTTGGGGGACAATTCAACTCTATATTATTAAAATTTGCAGCCATGTCATTAAATATATATATATATATATATTCTATACTAGAAGAATTTTTGTTAAGGCATAGAGTCACAAGGACACTCCCCTGTCCTCAGTAAGGAGTCCAGGAGTACTCAGGCCATCAAGTCAGCATCTCGGCACAGTTCCCAGTCCAGATGTCTTGTCCCTAACCTTGTCTTCGGAGTCATCACACAGGTGAGCTACTGTCCTTGTAGCAGGTACCTGGACACTCTACTACTGGAATGAAAAGAATGACAATTCATCCTCAAAAGGGTATGGGGTGGCCAAGTTGAGCACTGGCTCCTTTGTCACCAGATTTGATTGACTGGGTGAGGCTGTCACTTTTCAGGAGTAGCTCAGAGTCACATTCATCTCGACAGAGGTGGAGTGGCTGGAGAGAGAGGAAGGAAGATGGAAACCTCTGTTGTGAAACTGATGTCCGCTGACCGCCTCCCAGCACTCTGGCTGGCTGCGGTGGCTGGATCCTTTCCTGGGACCATGCTCTTTCTTTCCAAAACCAGCCTATTCATCTGTACTTGGCCTTGGCCTTGTTGATAGATGATGGCAGTGGATAGAACCCTGACACTGGACACTGGAGAGGCATCAGATGCCCAGGCCCACCTTACAAGGTAGCAGCACAGGAAAGGATGGCCACAGAGCTCTTTAAGTCCTCTCCAGGGTGACTGGAGCCCCTGTGTGGTTCTTCCTATCCCTGGGACAGGCACAGAGCAGCATGCAGGAGATCCTGAGTCCCAGGAGGGGCTTAGATCTGTACTGTGGATCTACATGTGGCCATGAGAAAGGAATTATCTTTAGAAATGAGGGACCTGTTTCTCATCACACCTTGCTTTCTCCTCTTTGGGGGCACTGCCTTCTCCTGAAGCTACTTTTGCATACATTTAATTTATTCATTCATTTATTTTTCCCTGACTTGCTTGAGGAAAATGTCTCCTTTCGACGGCATCAGAGTTAGCCGTGGTTGGACTGCCACCTACTTGGCCATGGGCTCCAGGCTTGTGGTAGGACTGCCAGTGTTTGTGTGGCACAGACAGGGACTTCCTGTGTGGGTTTGATGTGGTCAGGAGCACAGGAGGACACTACTCTTCAGCTACTGGCAGGTCTGCCTTCTGACATCTTTCAAGTCATGCAGCTGCCTGATGTTTTGTTTTATTTTGAAATGGGGTTCGGAAGGTTTTGCATGTTTGCATGTGGTGCCCACAACAGTCTCTGGGCTCCTGCATTCCGGGAGTCAGAACCAGGCTTGGGGCATAGACATGAGCAAAGGAGCCACAGAGCTGGGCTGTGCCAGGGACAGGGAGACTATCAAGATGAAATGCTGTCTTCTCTCCCATCCCCAGACTTCATGAAGCTCAACTCTTGTAAGAGTTCCTGTAAACAGTCCTCATTTTCCTTATGCTAGAGACCTGCTTTGTTTTCTGGGGAGACTAAGTCTACAGAGATTACAGAACTTGCCCAGAATTATCTGGCAGCCCACTGCAAAGCAGGGCCCAGAATATGCTCCGCTGACATTGTGGTAAACGTGGTGATCAATGGCTGATGAGGTCTCTCACCTAGGAGTGAGACACCTGAGACCCAGCAATGTCAGGGACCTGGTTCTGGAAGAGGAAAGCGAGAGCGGAGGATGGAAGTGAGCAGGTCCCTCTACCTTGCTCATGGTCTCCGAGGTGAGCATTACCCAACCATTTGAAGACATTTCCTGAGAGAGTGTCCTGGGGAGAGTCTGCCTCTCTGATCATCACCCAGGCTCTCTCTGAATTCCTGGCAGTCCCCAAACTGTTCCAATCGCTTAGCTGTCCCAACAAGGTCCTTATGAAAGCCTCACTGCTCAAGACCATGGTATGATGTATGAACTTATATAGCCCCTTCAGTAGTGGAAATTCTTGTCCTGTCTAATTCTGACCATGGGGAAAGGGTGGAAGCCAGGTGCCCAAAGGGCTGGTGCTGAGGGGAGACTATTTTAATGTATTTACTAATGAGCTGGAAGAGTCAGAGAAAAGGGCTAAATGGTAGAAGCTGCTGAATGTGCAGAATTATTTAAGTTAAATGCTCAGGGAAGAAAAATACTGTCTTTTCTGTGATTATTTTCTTCCTTGAAAGACAGTTTTATCTAGTGAAAAATATTAAGACAGTCTTCAGTGCAGAGATGACACACTTCATCCCCTTGTTCATGTCTGAGGAAGCATAGCACACTATGGAGAGTTGAGAATGTGGACTGAAGGATTATGGTGGCTAATTCAGAGGTGATGCATCTCTAGAAGGCACACTGCTCTGAGTTCAGGCTCAGGGAGATTGTCCCCCTGGATGGGACTCTTCCAAAGAGGAGAGGTCAAGCATTAATGTGATTTTCAGTTCCCAGATATTTCTATCACCCCTGAGGTGCCCCAGAGCCTTGGGCTTCCTTCCCTCAGGGTCTGGGTCCCTGGATCTAAATTTCAGTTGTGAAAATGATCAGCTCTAGGGTCTGGGGCACACTGCAGATTTTTATTTGCCTGTTTCTTAATTTTTGTAGTTAAAAACACTTTTATTTATTTTGTGTGTGTGTGTGTGTGTGTGTGTGTGTGCAGGACAGGGAGGAAGTATGCATTCCGCAGCCTGCATTAATGTCTCAGGCCTTTTGAGAGTTGGTTCTCTTCTTTGATGATTCAAGGCAGAGACTCTGGAGGCTAGCAGAGGGCAGATCTGTTTGGGGAGCAGACCTGTTAAGACACATCAGCCCCCAAAGGAAGAGGCATTGTAGGCAGAGATTCTTTGTGTCTGTGGCTCTGTTCTCTTTGCCAGCTGTAGGCAGACTTACCCATGGTGCCCAGTCCTCACTGGGGTGTGTGCTCAATGTGGATGGACAAGCTCCTGCAGTCTTTGTGGTAATGTGCAGAACTCATAGGCTTCTGCACTACGTGCAAATAAGACTTAATTATGCATAGTAGAAACTGAACTAACGTTCTTTATTAGAAATGCACTTGAATATAAGATGCAATGTCGCAAGATGCAACAAACTAGATATGCACTGTTTATCTGTCTGTTTTCACATCATACATAGAAAGATGCCAGTAGAATGTTGATGGGTCAGAGTTATGGCTAGGTACTTAATGGTGTTTGCCACCAAGCCTGTCAACCTGAGCTCAATTCTCTGAATCAACATGTAGGAAAAAACCAACGGCAACTCCTGCAAGCTGTCCTCTGACACCTGTATGCATAAATGTTACACAAACACATACACACACAACACAATTTTTTAAAATATAAAAAACAGGAAAATATTGTTGTAGAGGGAAGGTCATCAAATGTTAGTTCCCTGAGTGTGTTGACGCTATGCTTTTTTTTTTGTATTTTCAAGATATCTGTACTGACACACTTATAAAATAACAATGACATCTCTTTTCTAAATGCAGCCTGGCCTGTACAGGTTGCATCCTATTTCCCTCTGGGTTAGAAAGCATCACACACCACCACTGAACCCCCAAATGGCTGCCCTCTCTCCACCATACTGAATCTGTGCATCACAGGGCTTCTGTGACATCCATGAGTACTGACAGCTGTCACTCTCAATTCTAGCTCCAGCCAGGACCTTGCTCCTGAACTCCAACAGTGACAAAGACAGATCTTCTCGGTGGCCCGGGAGCCTTCAGAGTTGACTCTGAAAGGACAAAGCTGGGGCGACCTCTCACTTCTTACCCCTCATGCTTCAGGGGTTCGGTATCAAATTGTCAACCCTCTTCCCTCCAGCATCTGCCAATGCCCAAGTGGTAGCTTGCTTGCTTGGCTTTCATCCTGGACTCTGCTGTGTCACTACAATGAGTTTCCAGCGGGGGAGGACCTGATAGGATCCCTTGGAGAGACGGCTTGGAGGGTGGGCAGGAAGCTGCCAAAGGAAACCTGGGCCCTGGACCTCCCTCAACTTCCCCTGACAGTTATTTTAACTCCGTAGGCCTACAAGGAAATGTCTGCATTTTTCCTACTTTTTAAAAACCCATCTCAATCTTACTTAGTAAAACAAAATAAACTTTAAAAGAACACCTTCTCCAGGTTGCAGAAATCTCATTCCTCTAGTCCCCTATTAATTCATCCTGAAAGATGATATGCAACTCAGAACTCATTAGCATCTGAGGATAATTAGCTAGTGTCTTCCTTCTGTGGCTGGTCTGCTTACACAGTGTTCTGCCTCACCTTAGCAGGAACTATTTGTTGATTTTGACTAATATAAAGGACAGATCTTCGCAGTCCTTTCTGATTTGTGATACTTAGGATGGCTGCATAAAGCCCTTTATAAAGTGAACTTTCCACTGAATTTTGTAAGGAGATGAAAGGCATGCATTCAATGGGTGTCAATTTCTGCCCCATGTAGGCGGATCCCTTTAAAGTGCTGACCAATAAGTAGACATGTCCACCGCACCCCACATCTCCTAGGTGGACAGCTTCAAATCAAAGAGGGCTGGTCTCCTCACTTCCTACTCTCAGGAAATGCTGCCTGGCTTGTTGGTAGCATCCTCCTCTATGACCTTTGCAGTTTCTATCTCTTTGACACAAGAGCAGCCTTCACAGGAATGGTCATTGGTAGCTCCTGCTTAAATAACCTGGAATCCAGGGTGCCCAAGAGACCTTCTCATATACACAGGGGTATAAAGTTGTTGCTGGATTATATGGGGGTTGAGGAAAGCCTGTGCTGGAGCCATTGAAACAAGAATCTGAAGGAGGAATTAAGCTCCCTTGAGCCTCCTCATAGCAATTAAGCAGTGGGAGCTGTCTTTTCTATGTTACCCAGACTCCAGCACAAAGCTTGGTGCAGAAATGTGGCTCAAAGCTTAGAGATGCTTTGGTGGAGTTGAGCCTGTGCAGGTGACAGCAAAAGTGTATGGCCATTTGGAGGCTCTTTGACTGCCTTCTCTTTAAAGTCGGGGAGTGCCCAAGGTGTCAAGGCCTTTGAGCACCAAACAGCCCAGAGAGAGACACAAATTTTCGTTAAGTTGACTAATACAGGCACTGTGTGAGAAGGGGTGAGGCAATCCCCCAGATTGTGGACTATCCACAGATTTGGGTTGACACCCTTTCTTCATTCTAGGAGCTGGAGGTGCCACAGGTATAAAGTTTGGCTTTGCTGAGAGTAGAAACAACCCAGATAGGGCCACTAGGTGTCTTAGGTTTCCCCAGATCATACCAGCAAGAGGTGAATAAAGCCTGCTCCGCTTCTCTAACTACAGTTTAGGGGGGCCTGTAGTCTGCCTAGCAGTCCGCACAACACCTCAGTTTGACTGTGAGCCCAGAGACCAAAATGGCCACACAGCATCACTTGTGTGCATAAAGAGACATATGAGAGTGGGCTCCAGTGGATGATACTGGTACTCTAATCTGCAAAGCTTTGGGGTTGCGTGTGGGAAATAATCTTGTCAGTACTTTGGCGTCAAAGAAAGAGAGAAACCCACTAATTGTAAGTGGTTCGGGTGGACAAAAGTAGTGCCAGCTATGTAAATCAGCATATGCTGAGATCTAAAAGAAATCATGCAAGGCCAGGAGGAAGTTAGGCAAACCAAGAGGATGAAGAAGCAACCCAGAAACTGATCGGAAGTACTTTGGTGCTTCTGTTTCTACCAGGAGGGACTGCTAAGAAGGTGAGGAATGTTGAGTAGTGCCTGTGGAGGTGCCATAGGTATAAAGTTTGGCTTTGCTGAGAGTAGAAACAACCCAGATAGGGCCAATAGGTGTCTTCAATTTCCCCAGATCATACCAGCAAGAGGTGAATAAAGCCTGCTCCACTTCTCTAACTACAGTTTAGGGGGGCCTGTAGTCTGCCTGACCCAGGAGTGACTTTGAATGTAGCTGGGTGTGCTGCACTCCCACCCAGGTCAGGCCGGCTTCCTAGGCAAGCTCTTTACTACACAGATCCTTCTTCTTGGTACTTGAAGTTTGGACAAGTGCTTCTAAGCAGGACTGGATCTTACAGATGGATGCCAAGGGTTTAGGGTTCATTAGTATGTAGAAATCTGCGGCCCGCTGTCTGCGCAGCCCAGGGCTGGACTGGGGCTGGAATTCTCTACCAACTAATGTCAGAGAATCTCAAGCAGGACACCTGGTCTGCCACCAGTTCTCTGCTCAAGCTGGGTCAGCACAGGGGTAGGACCAGCGCCGCCTGGCGGATACTGCGTGTGACCAGCGCAGAGCCAGGCTCCTTCAGCAGGCATGGGCTGAAGGGAGCAAGATTTCTGCATGCAGCGGCCGAGCAGCTTGTGGCAAAGCATGAAGGAGCTTAGTCCTGTGCCGGGCGGGATTAAAGAGACTTTACCGAGGTCGAATCCTCTAGACGTGGAGACATTTTGCGCAAGGACCCCATGACCACTTGTCTTGAGCATTGCACCAGAGTGAGGGGAGAGGTTGGGGGGTCCCAGGGTTAAAGCAGAGGCAGAGGAGGGCGCTGAAGCTAGCAGATATCAGGCCGGAAGAACGTTAGACTCAGTACCAAAAATTCGGATTTCAGGGCACTGTGACCCTTTAGGGACCTAGGAAAATATTTTCCATATTTAACCAAGAGAGAAATCGACCCGTGTCTAAAAGGGTCCGGGGCCCACCTGGCGTCAGCGTCTGCAGTCTGGTATTCTTTCTGGGCCCTGCGTCTTAGACTCACTTTAAACCAGGTAGATTGCGCCGGCTCCCCTAGCTCCGCGGGTGGCGGACCTGCCCGGCTCTGGCGTCTCCACCTCGGCTTCATCTCGTCTCGCAGTTAGGACGCAGCGCTGAGCCTGGAGCCCTTGGCCCCGCTGTGCGCACCTTCCGCTAGAACTATAGGCTACAAGCAGCGAAAACCGAGTGGGCTGGGGACTGCAGTAGAGGAATCAACTGGCCGGGTTGGGCGCGCCCCTCCGCGCAGCGTGGTGTCACTGCCTCAGGGGTCCTGGGCTGGGGGCGGGGACT